>JAHWFP010217831.1:95632-108374 GCA_023313725.1 Lithobius niger | reverse complement strand
TGTTTTCGAAAAAACGGAACATTAGAAATGGATACTTATGTTTAGGTTCCACCGAAGGTTTGTCCCATGATTATTATTTGATGGCAACACATTAGCGTATTTCTGGATTTAGCATGCGTCATCTCGATGAGTAGTTGATTCTGGATTGTTTCAGAACGCAGTTTACCATGTATCGTGGCAACAATCGCGGAAACAATTCAACTGGCTTCCCGAAGCCCGCATTAAAAAAGTAAATAAATCACTCAGTCATGTCGGCAGCCCACGGCCTCAAATTCAAGACTTCGCACCCTACGGTTTAATACTTGAAGATTTAAGGAAAAATCAAGATCATTTAATTTTGGTTCTCCACAACGAGCTAGCTAACTCAACAACGACAATGTTAGTTTCCCGGCACCCAACCATTGTTGCATCTTGTTCGAGTGAGTTATAATTCGATATTGTGCGCCTCGCCTATTGTTACCCTATTGTTACATGTTGCAGCATTGTAACATTTTGACATTGTTAGCCGCTCCGCCGCCTCCGCCTCCTCCTTCTGTCCAATTTTCTGAAATTCTTGTGCGACTCTAATAAGCACTGCTTGCCCGGCAGTGCTAATGATATACTTTATTTATTTTAGATAAATTAAACTTACAATGTATCACTTCGATTTAATTGTGAAACGGAAACAATAGGTTACCCGAGTCTGCATTGTTACTCGGTACATTTATTTTGTTAACAGATGGCGTGTTCCCAACGTTCACGAAAATAGCATTGCAATTGATTACAATCTTCGGATCTAAAACATCCCCAAACGTCAAACCATGAAAGGCACCTATTGGAGTCAAATGTAAACTTAATGTCAAATTTCAGGCATATCTGTCGCATACATTATTTTATCTGAGTGGAATTAGCTAGTAATAAGTAATAAATGATAAGTAATAAGTAGTAATTAGCATGAAATCCACGATGTTGAAATAGCTTTTTCGTATTGAAATTCTTTATGCAAACAGCTCTTGAAACAGGACTTTCTGTTGTCTACTCGGTAAACCCCGTCGATCTATACAATTTCCAAAGGTTTCTGGCATTATTATTTAGTATTCAATATCAAAAAACGCCGATTTAGTGTCTCGGTTAAGAGAAGCAGTAGCTAGCTTTGAATTTGAATTTGTTTACCAGAGCCTTGACCTTATGTCGTACGCCCTGCTACAAACTTAAATAATACAACAAAACTTTACCACTACAATGTCACAATACCACAATACTATACAACCACTGCTAATTATGCTTGTCATTCTAGCCTTGTGTGAGTTGATTTGATTTTTATTTGAGTCCTAACGGGCCTACAGAGCCATGCACTCAAATGTTAACCTACCTTACCCTACTTAACTCAACCGTAATCCTAAGCATAATGACACCCATCGATACAAGTCCATGCCAGAGACCGAATTGCCACTATAAAACCACTTGGAACACTGGCCTTCGCCAAAACACTGACAATGTCCTGAACAATCAGATGCCAACAATTAGATGCCGTGGAAATCCAACAATATATACTTGATGGGCAAAGCGCTAGCGCGCTTCTAGATTTGATGACTACGTATTTCTTACGTACCATACACGACAATAGCCGTGTATTTTTTTATATTTGAAGTCCTCTTTCCAGTAAAACTAAAACTATTAATTTCTCCGTTTCTATTCAATATATATCTACCAAACTTGGCCAGATAGTAGATAGCAACGTTTCCCAACTTTACACCAACTTTTATGCAATTCCGTGCAAGAGTAAACGTAGGGAGCCACACGTAAATTTGAAAACTGTTCACTTGTTGTTGTTCTGGTTCTTGTTCTTGGCTGACACGGTTTCAGAAAAATCTACTGCACCTACCTAAATTCTGAAACTTGATCTGAGCCAGACATTTCCCTGGGCTTCAACCTTACAGGGACCACTTTTTCGATTGGTCGATCCATTCCGGAGTTATGGGACCCTAAACGATCATTTTGATTGATTTACATTGTTTTAACCGTTGTATTTAGGGAACAATGCCACTCAGCAAACTCCAGATTCATTCTTCGTGCACGTGTTATGTCTTTGCTAAAAAGTTGATTGTTGAACTGTAAAATGAAAGTGATGACCTGACCAAGGAGAAGAGACAATAGTGGTTAGTGGAACAGTGATATGAGGATGTGTGGTTGATTTTCGTGGTATTGATTTGCGGTGGGAATTTGTGATTGAGATATCTGGTTGTGGTTTGTGTTTGTGTTGATTTTTTTGGTTTATTTTAGCATTTGTACTTAGGAGCGTACGGTGTAAGACCACGGCTTCTGGGAAATAAATGAAATGAAATGAAAGAATTCAATTATATAGGGCCTTAGGGCTTCAGGCAGAAGACCAGGAGTGGTTAACGCTCGTTAAAACCTTGGAAAGAATTCTACGCCCTGCATCCGGTGTGTGCGGGGAAATCAAGGCTGGATAGGATGTCCTTTCGGGATGTGAAGGTGCTGTCCAGGCAGAGGACTGGGCACTCTCTTTTGTGCGCGCATCAATTCAAGTTTGGTGGGTCGGTGCACCGACTTGCACGGTATGCCTTGTGAAGAGACCCCTGGACATGTGCTCTTGCATTGCAAAAAGTACGGCAGGTCGCGAGTGTTGTTGGCTCCCTGGGTGCACGGTTCGTCCACTGTTCATGACCTACTGTCATTGTCTGGTGACAGAGATTCAAATATGAGGTTGCGGGCTGTGGTGAAGTTTTGTCGAAATTCTAATACCAGTGTATAAGAGGGTAGACGCACTCCTGTCCCCTGTCTCCTGTCCCTGGTTTGTTGGTTATCCCTGCGGAGGTTTGACGCGAACAGCTGTCAACGAGTCCGCTAGAACTTTTTCTCTTTGGGAAAGAGAAAGTGGACTGGATACCTTGTACACAGTGGAGGTGCCGCTGCTGAGAAGAGTGGTACCCCTTAAGTGTGAGCGATGGTGCGGTGGTGAACAGTGCGCAGAGTGGGGTTAAAGGTAGTGGTGAGCAGTGCGTGGGGGAAGAGGCGAGTATTGCGAAGGATAGTGCAGTGGTGCTGTGAAGTGTTGTTGGGTGTAGTGGTGCCTCTTGATGAGAAGCAGTGCGGCGGAGGATGACGGAGATACTCAGTGTTCAGCGGAAATTGGTGCATGCAGTGTGTGAGGGAAGACTAGGTGCAGAGCAGACGACGTAGGATATTGGATGTAGTGTAGTGTAGTGTAGTGTAGTGTAGTGTAGTGTAGTGTAGTGTATAGAGGGGAGTGCATAGAGATAATTGCAGTGTTGTAGAGTTGTAGTGATGTGTGGGCTGTAATGTGTACATAGTCTAGGAGGGGCGTACGGCTAAGGGCCATGGCTCCCAATAAATATGTTCGAAAGAATCAGTGTTTCAGCTATAAGCATATATTTTTAAACCAAACTCAGCTGCGTTGAAATTGCCAGCTAAAAACGATAGAATGGCGTATTTATTTCGCAGATGGAGGCTTTCAGAGCTGAGTTGAATTGTTTCAAAGTGGCCAGCAACAATCGACTGCATGCATAAAGCTTTGTAGCGCGACGCCGTAGCTGTAAAAAAGGTACACGGATTACAAACAAAAACGTCAAGAGTGCCGTAAAAAAGGATATATGATTGAATTTTTACTTGTTAAAATGAACACGGATAAAAATTGATGATTTTTAATTGAAATAATAAACTGTACAAGTGAGAAAATTCCATCTGTTTAGGTGCTGTTGTGCTTTACCAATCATATATAAGATAAGATAAGATAAGATGAGGTATAAGATAGGTTTATTGCCCGAAAAAGACAACGGGAAAACAGGAAGGGATCTGTGTGATCCACTAACACCTGACCCAATTTACACCACCATAAACACAATAAAACAACAATAAAACAAACACGTTCTTGCCACAAATACACCTAAAAACACTAAAAACACTTTAAAAACGAAGACAGATCAATCTTTTTGAGCCCCTGTTTAAATGTGTGGAGACTGGTCGAGGCCACCAGCTCGGAGGGAAGACTATTCAACGGGTATACCACACGATTAGCAAAGAAATGTTTAGTGCAGTCCTTTTTAGTTACTGCAACAGTGAGTTTCATGGGATGACCCCTAGTATAGTCGTTCCCACGTATTTTGAAAAATAGCTTGGGTTAATATCGACGAGTCCTCGCAGAATGGAGAAAGTGAGAGTTAGGTCCGCATGAAGACGTCGTAATTCAAGCGATTCAAGCCCTAGGTTAGTTAAGCGCTGCTTATACGACAGATTATAACAACTTCGGATATATTTTGTGAAGGATCTCTGTACAGATTCCAGCAATTTTATATCCTTAATGTAATGTGGCGACCATACTGGGCTCGCGTATTCCAGAATAGGTCGTACATAGACAGTGAAAGCCCTAGCCAAAGTTAAGGCATCACCAGATAAAAAACAATGCTTAATCAAGTAGCCCAGTCGCTTTGCACGAGAGACCAACAAGGTGCAATGATTCGAGAAATTTAAATCGGAGGTCAAATATACTCCGAGATCCTTTATACAATATTCAGACTTAGGACATGAATTTTCCAATATGTATTTATAGTTTAAGTTTTTGCTGCTAAGTTGGAGCGTTAAACATTTCTGAGTGTTATTGGCAGCTGCCAGTCAGAAGACAAGTGTTTACAGTTTCAAGAGCAGATTGTAGAGATATGTGGTCATTTTCAGTTTTAATTTCAGAATAAAGTTTAACATCATCAGCAAATTTTGGCATTTTAACACTGCTGTCATTTAGTATTAAATCAGAGATGAAAATTAAAAACAACAGGGGTCCCAATACGGAGCCCTGAGGCACCCTACTAGTGACTGGGCGAGGGTCGGAGACAGACTCCCCGACCACAACTGATTGTACTTTATTATTTAGAAAGTCCTTAATCCAAGCCAGGATTTGTTTATCAAGTCCAACCATTTTTAGTTTATCCAGAAGTTTACTATGTACCACAGAGTCGAAAGCCAACACAAATAACATCAACCGGAATACCAGTCTCGAGCGACTTTTTCCAATCATTTAGACAGCTCAATAACTGCATGGTAGTAGAGCGACCAGGCAAAAACCCGAACTGGTCATCGGGGACCATGTAAAACATGTAGAGGTGATTACGGATAGCATCACGAATAATCTTTTCGAGAATCCTAGACGGGATGCAGGTGAGAGAAATTGAGCGATAGTTTGCCGATCTGCTCTATTACCCTTTTTAAGATTGGGCTAACTCTTGCAAACCTCCAAGCATTTGGGATGGTTCCCTGTTCAAATGACGATTTCAAGATTAGAAATAAAGGATAAAAAAGCTCATTTGCTAATTTCTTATAAAATATAGAGCTAAAGCCATCTGGGCAGATGGCAGAACTATTTTTTAAACAACTTAATTTGGTAAGAATAGTTTGTGGTGAAAACTCAAGAACATCAATTACTGGTAAATTCATCTGTGACAATCGATTTGTAGAATCTAAAGGAACTATATTTACAGTGTTGTTATCAAGCACGAAATTTGAACAGAAAACTTGATTTAGGACATTTGCTTTATCAAGTTCGTTTACTAAGAGTCCATCGTTAAAATGAAAGGCGGAATTTTGCTAGAAACCTGTGTGTTACGTTTAACATGTTTATAAACAGCGCTCATGGTCCTTTCCTGCAGAATCTTGTGTTCACATTTTATCACATGCTCCTTCCACATCGATTTTAATTTTACTCTGCACGTCTTATATAACTCGATGTTAGTGTCACTATTTTCATGCTTCAGGCGTTTCCAAAGCTTCTTTTTGAAAGCGGTTTGCTTTTTTATTGCACGAGGTATACTATGGGTTTTATTATTTCTCTTTCGAACAAATTTGGTTGATTTACTCACGTGGACGGATATAATATCAATAAATAAATTCCATTTGTTTTCTACAGTTTTTAATTTGCTGAGGCACGAGTCCCAGCAAACATTTTTTAAGTTTGCACGCAAGTTATCAAAATTTATTCTTTTATAGTACTTTGTTTCTTCTATTTTTTCGGATGTGATGTTGCAATTGATGCGGAAGGTTACCGTATTGTGGTCACTAGTACTAAAGTGTTCCACAACATCGGTGTCGAAAATAGCTCTCTCGTTATCGACCAATAAAAGGTCCAGAATATTATTTAACTTAGTCGGTTTTGTAACAAGTTGGTCGAGGCCTAGATCCATGATACAGTGTAAGAATGTTTGTTGAGTATCATTTGAGGAGGAGAGATTTGTCCAGTTTATGTAGGACATATTAAAATCACCAAGGACCAAATTTGTGATTAATGGATCCATGTTGGATCAAAGATAATTGCATATACCATCAACCTGCACTTTATCCCGACCATGTGGTACATAGCAACAAGTTAATTTAATTTTATGAGCAAAAAGGACGACACTAATAGCCTCAGAATCACTTGAAGACGCAACGGAACCCAACTCAATCGTGTCACGTACAAAAACTGCTATACCCCCACCACGACCGTTACAGTCCCTTCTAAAAACAACGAAAGGCAAGCCGTGGACCAGCATTGCGTCCGAGATGGTGTCATCGAACCATGTCTCCACCACCACAACGATATCATAGGTTGGTTTAGATAGAAGGTTGCGCAATTCAGGCAATTTCCCAACCGCACTCTGTGCATTAATTAAGCAACCCGAAACATCAAGATTCCTGGTTAGCATATCACCACAGTGTGAAACTGGCTGTACAATGGTTTGAACATAATTTTTTAAGTTGAAGCCCGCATTGTCTGGTGTGTTACGTTTTGACTGATTACCCTGGACAATCGAATCAGAAACTGTACCACTATAGCACTTGAAATAAGTTTTGTGCAGTGGGACAACTGGACATACATTATGTCGATTAGAAATTAAAAGTTTTCCTCATACGAGTAAAAGCTGTCACGAGAGTCAAATTTCAACCAATATGAGGCAATAGAACGTCTCAGTGCCATCTTTCCCAAAACTGACAGATGTATACCATCTAGTGCAAGCTAACGGTTATCCCCAGATATAAAATGCCAAAGAGAAATAAAGCCCAAACCTTTTGTTTTGCACATTGCTTGTATGTTTCCATTTTCCATTACACCTTATTAGGTGAAGGCGTTGGTCTTGCAGATTTTTCGAAACCCGGTTTGTTCCTGGGAAGAGGCCAATAATGCATATACGTAAATCAGGTTTCGTACTCCTAATTTGATCCACCAGCAACTCAAGTTTTTTGGCAAGGTCAGATGGAGAATCTGAGCTAGTGTTATTAGTTCCCAGACATAAACAAGTTTTGAGGCGTTCACTTCAAAATTGATGATGTCTCTTATTGTGTTTGTTAAATTTTCTATTTTGGCACCAGGGAAGCACCATGTTTTTGATGAGTGGTTTATGTCAATATTTAAATTTATACGTCTTATTTGCGAATCTCCGATAAGAAGAATTTTCGTATTTGAACCGCCTATGCTCACAGGTGCATTTTCGTATCGATCTCCACATCCACTATGTTCACTTCGTGTTGTCAGTGTGCATGGCAGGTCTTCACTTGCCCTGGTACCGTACGTGTGGTTATGTTGGTGAAGTGATGACACCTGTGAGGAGCGTTGTAAACCTCCATATGAAACATTCTGGTTGCCATGAACGTTCCTTTTAGGTTTTTTTTGCGCACCTCTACCGTGCGGCCTTGTCATTGACGAATGCTTACTTTCACCATCAAATGCTAAGGTATTCATTTCCACTTCCGGTTTGTCTGTTTCCCCAGTCACCACCTTGTCTACATGTGACGATATCAGGCTAACATCTCCTCCCTTCGCCGATACAGTTGTACTTATAATGAAATTGTTTCTTCCATCATCACTTTGCTTCCCAATTTTTTCATTTTTGTCGTCTGCGATGCCTACGTTGTTTGTTGCGTTGTACTCTTGTTTCAGATTTACACAAATATCAGCCAGCATGGTAACTTGGCTCAGAGGTATATATTTAAACCGTAAAGCACAACAGCACCTAAACAGATGGAATTTTCTCAATTGTACATTTGATTATTTCAATTAAAAATTATCAATTTTTATCCGTGTTCATTTTAACAAGTGAAAATTCAATCATATATCCCCCTTTTGTACGACACTCTTGGCGGTTTTGTTTGTAATTTGTTCATAAGTCATCCCTGACTCCCGTTTCTGGTTTGTTTTAAACTAAGATTTATGGGGAAACCTGTAATGTTTCATTTGTCTATCATGTGTACGTCCAGGCTACATCAAAGTAAGTTTCTTTAATCACACTTTTGCACGTATTGCCTATCAAACGCGGATTATCGTTCGCTTCGCTCACTCAATCAGCACATCTTACTTACCACTGTAAAACCTTCTTCCGTGTAGTAACATTGTGGTGTCATAGAATTTCTACAACAGGCACTGTGCACAACTGCTTATTTCCAGTTTGCTGTCCTTCTTCCCCCTTGCCTTCTCGGGGAAACTCGGATCATTTAATTTTTGTGAACACCACTGTGAACAACTGTTTATTTTCAGCATCGTTAGCATCTGTTTAATCGCAGTGTACGCTCTGCGGCTGGCGTTCGCTGAATTGCATTGTTACCTAATAACAATGTTTAAAACAATGTAAAACAATGAAACTGATCAAACAGGGTCCCGTTAGTCCCCATGTAAGTATCAATAGGGTGGGCGCATGGCTGCGGCCCACAGCCCCAATAAAGTTTTCGCTCTATCCCGTAATTTCAGAATGGCACGAAAAATTAAAATTCTGTGTTCAGGTCCAAAACTGCCCCACGGTAGCTGTCCATCCTCGCCATCACACACCAAATATTGACGGAGGAGATGCAGGAGCAATACTCAGAAAAATTCGGCTCAGTAGGCTTTTAATACATTTACCCCGAAACCAAAACTGATATAAGAAAAGCCCACACGTTTTTAAAAAGGATTGGCCCTTGAAAGTTGCGATGTCATTCAACAAGAGAAAGGCCGCTAAGGTTAATGCTACTAGACAAGTTAATCACACCGACTAATAGTTCGAAAGTTAAATGAAAGCAAGAAGCTTACTACTCGCGGTAGCAATCTTCAAGTTTTCGTTTAACGTCTCAATTATTATTTGTTGCGATTAACTTGGCTAATAGGATTAACCTTGACGGCCTTTTCCTGGTTGAATTGTATTACTGTGGGCCGACCCTTTTTGGAAATATGGCGGCTTCTCTTACACCAGTTTTGGTTTTGGGTGGATATCACTGTTTCATAGGACTGAGAATGTCCACAGACGTTACACGATCTTATTGTCACTTCTACCTTTTTTTCTGGAAGAATTTTATGTCTATAAATTCTCTAAATACATAGTTTTCACATTTGCCATTACCTAATTAGCCGTTACATCAGCCAAATTGACACGATTATTTCTGACTTACCGATTAATTCCGATAATGTGTACCAGTGCTGCAGTTCATTTTCATAATTGGGATCCTATTTCTGTTCTCTAAAGCACTGGAAACCGAATTTCGATGGGTTTATTCAGATTGTGGCAGTAAAAAAAGCTCCAAGGCGTACACATTCATTAAGTGAATGATAACATAAACGCCTTTAAAATTTAAATTAACGTGGCCAAAAGCCTTAGAGATTCAGTACTATACTGAAGCCTTACACCACTAGTGTGAGTGTTTTCAAAGAAAGTACTCTGGAAGGTTGTTTCCAGGTTTACATTAAATGATTAAAATACAGTACCTTATACATATTTACAGGCTGATACTGGTTGGCTTAAATAAAAAAAATAAAAAAAGCTCAACAGCACACAAAGGAGCGTCGGACGAAAGTCTAACTGGAAAATCGTTTAATGGGATAACTGTCTAATATCTGACTAAATGAAAACTTCGGAAAATCATCTAAACAGAATATCGTATAATGGAAAATTATTTAAACGGAAATTCATATAATGGATAATCATATAATGGATAAAAGTCTAACTGGACAATAATATACCTTCGGTGACTGATGTTGTATGTACAGCCGCCACGAGCGTGGCTGCACGAGTGAGGCAGGGACATTAGACAATTTTCCATTATACGAATTTCCTGTTAGAGATTTTCCGTTATACTGTATACGCTCTTCCAATTATGCGATTTTCCAGTTGGACGATTACCCCTTTGCCTCGCAGACAAAACCCCATCTATGCCATTCTATTAGGATGAAGTGATTTTTTTCTGTACCTCCCAATAAGTTCGGATAAAAAACTAAAACCGATAGCATTTCCGAATTCAAAGATACTGTTTTTTATTCGTTTATTGCGCCGATTTTTAGTGTCTACTCTCACAACAACAGAACTTATTTTTGTATAAAATTGTTACAGGGATTGTAATGGAGATCGTGCTTAAATCTCCCTTTGACCCACCCTGTTAGTTTTAAACTGGGCATTGATAGCCATTGGTGTTAATGCTATCAGTTAGTATTGGTATTAATAATTGGTATCGGTATTGGATAACTTTCGAACCAGACGAGGCAAAGACGTGCAGCATACGGTATTTTAAATCAGATTTCCAGCATGTTCCTGGATAGTTTATAATTGCATACTTATAGGATAGGCTAACATTTTTACGGTAACAGTGCAAGCGAAAGTAGTTTATATCATAACTGTCAAAATGCAATCTAAACAGCCAAATAGAGTTCATAGAAGAGCCTCTTTGTAAACTTAGGCTACTATTCTTTAAATAGCACAAGGGCGTAAAACGTAGTATCGTATATCAGTAATATATCGATCCGCTATTGGAAATGCAAAGGCCCGATCGGATTGATTGACAGGTATCCAGTCAGCTTATTTTAAAGGCACATAAATCCCTCCGTTCTGGCCGCTTTACTCTGCGTCACCTACGCTAAAATATAGTTCAAACGACCGCAGCGCGCATTGCTCTAGGCATTAGTCATACTCATTTCGGGGCCGCTGCAACGTGACACATCGTACGACCAAGTCGCACTCTTGAGCGAAAGATTAATAATCCTTCCTCCAGGGCCGCGGCTTGCCAGCGATGTGGCGGGAGTTATTTACCGCTCGGACCGAGCCGTTTAAAACAAGCCTAATAACATTCACGCGCCACTACTGACATCTGCATCGTACCCTTAGACTAGCAAATGAAAGGTAAATCAGTTTATATAAAACTATTTCCGGTAATGTATCGAGTGAAACTGTTAAAATATACCGGAGGGAGTTATGTGCCTTTAAAGTAACTGAAAACAATCACAATCTAGACAATCATCACAATTTTTATCTTCTGTCAGAAGAACATTAACATTAATAACTGAATAAGGGAAAAAATATCAAACTGTAAAACTGTTACAACTTAAGTTCACAACATTTGCTCCAATACAAAAAATTTTAATAATAGACCAGTTCCACAACATTTGCTTCAAGCATGGAATTGTAAAACTGTACAAGAAAATCTCAAATTCTGTTTTTAAAATAAAAAGATCAGTCCAGTGAATGACAGATATAGGCCTAAAACGCACGTTTCTTAGCAGCGGAAGGTCCTTCACCGTAAGTCTGAAATCGGAAATGGGAAGACTCCTCCCGGCTTTCTTACTCCGGGCAAACAGTTAGTATTACAACGTAATGCGCAACGTAACATATATACATCAGTGGTAGTATAGGGAAGGGACAGGAAGGACGCTATTGAGAAAGCCAGCAGCGACTCGTAGAAAATTGACGTTGCCATGGTAACGTAATTTTAGACTTAATTTGGTAATAGTTTGGAAACCTTACTTTTCAGGCTATCGACTTAATTCACCTACCTATCGATTCCTTTCGTCGTTAGGGTTCCGAAAATCATAACGAAAACGTGCTCAAACGCTTTTTTATTTTTAAAAAATGATTAAAACACGCTAAAACGCTACGCCACAACGTTGCCGACGTGATCTCTTGTGTACAAGGCCAACTCATAGAAACGCTGTACTAGCCTAATTGTTGCGGCCGTTTAGTTCGCCGCCTTGTCGTATGGTGGCGAATGCTAGAAGACGAATCGAACAGACTAGGCACGAATCGAACACAAAATAAGGAGACAGAATAAGGGGACAGAATGGGTTAGAATGGGTAGAATGGGACTATACTACTACTATTCCAAGGTCTTTGGTTAGTCCACAATCAGCACGAGGGAGATATCATAAATACCCTGAATGCCTTCGATGTCAGCGGCGGTAGATTTTAACGTTGAAACTCTGCAGGTGTTTGCAAAATACTGTATTTTTAACGACGTTATTTTAAATACGGGATGTTTGAGGTTATTTAAAGGCTGTAAAATGTTGTCAGAGTAACAGAATTTAAAACTATGGGTAAAAAATAGAAACCACAACTGTATAAATTCTATGAATCTTTTGTTGTAATAATTTAATTTTCACTGCAGTAAACGAATGGTATCAAGAATTGACGGAGGTTTATTCTTGATGATAACCACTGACGAAATTAAAATTTAACGGTGTATTATGCTGCCGAGAGGTTACATAATAGATTTGAATAGGTTTACGAATATTTGTAGACTAGAGAAGTGACATTCTAGTAACAAAAGTGAAAATTAAAAACTGTCTTGGTGGCAGGAAGCAGCAGTGAAAGCCAACGTACCACTATCTAGACAAAAAAATAATAAATTGTTCCGAATACCCATGATTAATTTCCGGCCACATGACGATACCTGAATTATTTTTTTCATTTAGGCACAATAGCTCTAGGGCCGTACCTACAATTTTCTTTCTGGGGGGGGGGGGGGGGGG
>JAHWFP010217831.1:33479-69348 GCA_023313725.1 Lithobius niger | reverse complement strand
GCAATTATAACCGTTAAATTGACAACGGCTCACGGATATCTACTACTTAGTTAAGAGGTGGAACAACGAAAATACTGCCGCTGATCAGCTTGGGGGAGGCTAAGTCGATTTTTGAGGGAGGCAATATACTGTAGCTGCATAATAGGGAATGCTACGATTAGCCCACGTACAGTATTGGACACTTCGAACAGTATTTTGAACACTTCAAATGTTGTACTGAAATCTGCATACGGATTAATCATTCCAGGCACATGCCAATGTTTGTTCAAACATCTTTCCATTCTTGGAGCATGTTTCTAAGCTATAGAAAGTTCGAATGAGGCAAATGGTTCAAAGAGTTTCAGCGAGCGTTAACCACTCCTGGTCATCTGCTCGAATGAGGCCAGTTTCTTACGTAACAATGCTAAATCGTAACAATGGAGTTTTCGTCCAGGAAAAGTGCTACATCAATGCTTGTGTTGCAAAGAAGTGTTCAAAATTCGATGTCCAGTACTGTACGTGTCAGTTCACTTGGCTATGTCTATGGCCAGTAGTTGTGTTTAACGATATTGAAGGGAAGGACATTTATTTCTTACTATCTCAGGTCACGTTGATAGGGGGAAGGAAGGGAGGGGGGCGTTGTAGGAATTGTGTCTTGCCTCCAGGGTCCGCATAAGTTCCCATGCTTGTTGAGAAGATAAAGCTTCTAGGACTGCTTGGTAAGATTTGGAGCCAGGAAGCGGAATCCTCAGCTTTTTTCCCAGACGACCTAGTGACAAGTGATGGTAATACGAAGTGCTGCCGTTAACCCCTCCTAGGTTTAAGTACGTATCAAGTCACAAGCCATAGCCTTAAGACCACTTTGAAGGAAGGAAGGAAGGATTTTTCTTCTCAAGACAAGGCCAACTGGGTTAGAAGTTGCGCGTCTTGCCTCCTGCGGCAGCATTAGTTCTAGGTTGTGTTGGAAAATTAATGTATTTTAGCAATGCTTTGCTAAAGCAAAATTTTATTTGTGTTAAATTTGTTGACGTGGAGCCAGGAAGCGAAATCCGCGTCTTCTCTACTAATGTCCTACAAACGTGTAAGCATTTGTGTGCTTCTGACAATGCTTTCAGCTTTAGAAGACAAATAACTTAGTTTAAAGGCCAAATGAATGAAGCAATACTAGTGCGTTCAAGTCGACGAGAGCTATGCTGCCACACCATCCACCGATCCAAGGAAAAACAAGATGCAAAGCTGTATCATGGAACCTATGTCTGTTATTAGTATTGACTTAGTTAGTACTCCTGGCGGGTCAGTGGAACCACTGAAGGCTAAAGGGAAGACGAGAATAAATCGAAACTGAAATCTTCGATGTGTGACAAGCTAACCGAAATCGCGTTTAGTGGCGTTACTAGGATTTTGTACTGAGGGGGCAACACATAGCCGTTCAGCCAAATGGTGTGTAGGGAGAAACCACAAACAGCAAGGAGATCTGGGGAGCGCTGTGAGGTTCCCCCCCCCCCCACCAGAGGGGTCCGGGGCACAGCCTTGGAAGCTGACGTATTTTTGCTACTTTCCGGCATTTTCTGGCCTCGCAAAGTGCCGTTGGAAACATTTTTGTAAAATCAGTTTTGCTGACTACATTATACGCATAAAAAAAATGTATAATTTAAATTTTCCAGCTTTTCATACTTGACACTTATATTTTTTAAACACTCATGATGCTTTGTTAGATATGATGGTAATTTTAAGCAAAATATGGAGTTAGTAATTGTCTTGCTGTTTAAAATACGTCTTCAGGATAACTAAGGTTTTTTTCAGCTAAGCAAAAAATGACTTAGCCAATTTGCCGAATAAGCCTTCAAAATCTGACAGAGGGGGGATGGCTCCCCCTTCCCCCTGCCCCCACTAGTTAATTACGCCACTGAACCGAAAAACAAGTTTAACTCTACGGTACTTTTTCTTTTGTTTTAACCCAGTAATTTTTTTTTATTTAACCCATTTTTTAAATGCCAGATTTATACTTTGTCAACTGACTTACTAAATCGCCAAAGGGCTAAGTACGAAGATTCATTAAATTTAAATTACTATACTCTTCGTGCCATCAACCATTTGCTCCTCATAAATTGCGTTTTGTCGCCCATTTTAACTTCAGAGTTATCAACTTTTTTTTAACAGGGAGGCTAAATTCAGTTTTTCTTTACGGAATCCTTCCGTGGTCTTATTGAATTTTCTGAGTAACGAACTTTACTAAGAATATCCTGCTAAATTAACAGTTTTAATTTTTCAGCTGGCAAGCTAACAGAAAAAAACAAACAGGGAAAAAATTCCCCCAAAAAAGAGCGAGTATAACAATTTTCATAAGTATGTTAAAATGCTCTTGATTAACTATTTATAAGTTTACACTGTTACTAATAAAATGTTGTGTTTGTAAATGTGATTGAATATTTAAAGGACGCACTAGCCAGCTACAACAATGTTTGTGTAGTCAATGTTGTGCGGACAGCGGACGGTTCAGGAATTGAAAAATTTTTAAACAAACCACTTCACAACTTATAATTTTTTTTTTTACCAGGGCACGGACCCGGGCACTGTTATTTTTACCCGAGCACGTGCCTGGATAGGACCGGATCTGACGCCGCCCCTGAAGGATTGAGGATGGTAGTAGGTGGGAGTTGGGAGAGCGAAACAATTGGTTAAACATAACAAACAGGTCAAAAAGGGATGGGAAGAATGGCTGGAGGGGGGAGGGGGGGTGGGAAACACGAGTCCCCAGTGAAAAAAAAATTAACAAAGTAAATCTCAATCATCCTCGTAGAATCCGGGGAAGGCGGATGCTACGACGGGTGTTTGTTTATATCGTCTCAATGTAGTCTCAATTTTCTTCAGGTACAGGACATTTGTTTTTTTCGCTGAGGTTCAACATCAACTTCACCCTTTAATTTCGCTGACAGGTTGAAAGGTGTAAAGCAACGTCATTGGCACGTATTTAGAGAAAAACAGTATGCAATTACCTGCATGCGACCCTGCAGCATTAATGACGTCAAACATAATACGACAGCCTGGAGATACGAAAAGAGAAAAAAAAACCTCGTTTGACTTTACAAATTATTTTATTTTTATTTTTTTATTGGTTGGAATAACCTCTTAACGGGAAAGCTCTTTCCTAAGATGAAGCGAAATGACGCTGCAATTCCGGACTTTAGGTCTGGTGTTTGTTTATCACTTCGAAAGAAATTTGAACCGCAGTGATTTTTTTTTTTCGTTTCTAGAAATGACTGTGAATAATTGCTTGGATTTGAAAAATCAAATTGAATTGCTTTGTGGAGTCCATTTCCTTATTCCGTTGTATTAATACTATCTTAACAAGAATCTGAGCTTTGAAAATGCCACATGAAGTTGTAACTTTTTCTTAAGCAAAGTGGGAAAGCCTGACGCCATCTGACACTCGCGATTTTAAGTTCATAACGCTAGAACACTTTTCACAATTTAATTTTCATTGAATTAGCGCTAGTCTCATTTTTGCATATGTGCCTTAGACCCGGAAAAGTAGAAGTACAAACTTGCACTCACATCGCACGTTTTTTTTTAAATAATGTAAATACATTTTTTGTTTTGTTTTTTGGTTGAGTTTCTTTGCTGTGTTGCTTTGTGGGTGTCTGTAAATTCATTGGAACAATAAATTTGATAGGACAATTGTTTCATTCACTGAATTTTATACAAAAGCAACAAAAGTATACAAACAAAAGTTCGTACGGAACTCTTTTTCAACTCATGATTTCATTAAATTGTTTCATTGAATTTATTCATTAAATTTTTCGTGGTCATAGTTAATTTCAGGTTGCTATAAGTTATTGACATTTGCGGAATCTTGTCGTAATTTTTGCTGTGTGAAAATGGATGTATCACAGCACGTTGTGCATCTACGAACTTACTCCGTCCAACCAAGACCAATCCAGACACACATACTGTGTCGCCGCCAAGTAGACGATTTATTGTTGTTGGAGTTTAATTGTTAGAGCGTAATTGTTAGAGTGTAATTGTTGCCACATGGCGGCTCACTAGCAGACTGTGTCTGTTAACTGTAACGTGATTATGTAACGAAATGGAACGCCTGCAGCCTTATTTAAATTCTATAGACAGAAAACTCAAACGTCAGGTTCCCTGCCACCGGTAAAGATAAATAACACGTTTATAACTGATGACTTCTCTAAGGCTGAAGCACTAAGCAACATTTTTGCTTCAAATGTAATTGTTGACGATAATAACACGTGTGTTCCTTTACCCCAAAACTCAAATTTTTCGGAGGAGTGTTCAAATGTTTGTTTTAATCAGTCCAACATCCTTCAAGCTGTCATTGGGTTGAGACCTTCTTGTGGTCCTGATGGGTTGTCGGCTATTTTGCTTAAAGAAATCATATTGGAAATAAGTTACCCACTTTCACGTCTGTTTACCCTTTCTTTTGAACAGGGTAAACTTCCCGATTTATGGAGCACTGCTACTGTGGTCCCTATTTTTAAGAAGGGTTCTGCTTCTGATCCCCTTAATTATCGACCAATTTCATTGACTTGCGTTGTTTGCAAAGTAATGGAGTCTATTATACGTGACACAATGTTGCATTTTTTGAAAAAATGTTCTATTATTCGTGAGGACCAGTTCGGTTTCCTTCCTGGAAGGTCAACTAACCACCAACTCTTATTAATTCTTGATCGATGGACTTGCGCTTTAGATGCTGGGGATCCTTGTGACACTATCTATTTTGATTTTAAAAAGGCCTTTGAGTCGGTTACTCATCGCAAGCTTCTTTCAAAGTTGACTGGGTGTGGAATCACAGGAACATTATTGGTTTGGCTGGCTGCTTTTTTGGAAAACCGTTCCCAGAGGGTTACTGTTGCCGGCACATTATCCACTGACGTTAGGGTCCATAGTGGGGTCCCACAGGGGTCGGTGCTTGGACCGCTACTGTTTGTAATCTATATCAACGACTTAATTTTTGCTAATCCACGTACCTTTGGCTATAAGTTCGCGGATGACATAAAAATTGGAGAGGCTTTCTCCTGGCTACTGCATCGATCTCGCAGATGAGATTGCGGGGGTTCTTTATTGGTCTGATCTTTGGCAATTGCCTCTCTCTTTGCAAAAGTGTCTTTCGTTCCATGTGGGAACAAAAAATCCGGAATCACCGTATTCTTTGGGTGGTGTTGCCCTACCTGCTGCTACTGAAATTAGGGACCTTGGGGTCTGGTTTTCAAAAGACCTTAAGGCGTCTCTGCATTGTCGGATGGTTGTTGCCTCAGCTTTTCGCCGTTTGGCAGTTGTAAATAGATGTTTCACGTCTGGAAACTCTTTAACCAAGATCTGGGCTTTCAAGGCGTTTGTTCGCCCTCTTATCGAATACTCGACACCTGTATGGTCACCTTACCTTTCCGGTGATATCGATCTGGTAGAGTCGGTCCAATGCAAGTTCACAAAGCGCTTTTCGGGTTTCCATGACCTAAACCATATTGAACGTTTATCTAGAGCCGGTTTCGAATTGCTTGAATTGCGCCGACTTCGGTTTGATTTAATACTTACTTACAAAATTCTGCATGGATTAATAAATGTTGATCTTCCATTTTTTGACTTGGCACCTAGCCATTATTGCACCAGGGGTCATGCCTGGAATGTTGTTCAGGGTTCCCGCCTTGACTACCGAAAAAATTATTTTGCGGTTCGCGTGGTCCCAATTTGGAATGCCCTAAGCTCTGAGACTGTCTGTATGCAGACTGAGAGTGGAATTCGTAGAATGCTATTAAAAACGAACCTGTACCCCTTTCTTAAGCGACCGTCCTAGTTTTTGGTACCCCATTTCTGATTTCTAAATCCATCACCGAGGACTGGTATTAGTGGCTCACAACCCTTCCGGCAACCTTCCACTTGTTTGTGGTAAACAACTTTATTATTATTATTATACATGATTTCAGCATACAGGTGTAAATTCCCCATGCGGTAGAAATTTTTGGAAATCGTTGGAATTAGGTGTCTTGGGTCCAGTAACGAAGAATACAACAACATTAAAAATTGGGAAGGTGTCCGTTTTGGAGAAAAGTTGCCCTCAATAACGTTGATTTGTGTTACTGGCTAGCTATCTAGCTACTACTAGCTAAGGTCAGGTCTCCCATGTTAATTCTCATAGGGTATTTGGACATGTCTACAGCTCGTTAGGAAAATTTGCATATCTAAATTTTGGCGCACAGGTAAAGAGTAGTACGGGGGAGTGCCTTGTTGTAAAATGAGGGTTGCACCTAGAAGCACGTGGCCCTGAAGTGGCACGTAAATGTAAAATTATTGTTGTAAACATTTTTTATATTGTTATCCAACGGTCAATTATAACATGCTTAAACAATCTTCTAGTTTTCATTTAACGTCCAAAGTATTATCCGGTGCGATTAACTTGGCTAATAGGATTAACCTTGGCGGCCTTTCCCTGATTGAATGATATCACTACTTTCAAGGGCCGACCCTTTTTGGAAACTTGGCGGCTTCTCTTATACCAGTTTTGATTTTGCGTGGATTATTATTAACTGCTATGAACTTTACAGTAGCTGTTATAAGCTTTACAGTAAGACTGAGCGATGACAGTTTGGCTCATAAACTTGGCAGCAGCCACCCACGATCTGCTAGTATTACCAGATGTTATTTCATACCTGGAACTCATTTTTATTAGGACTATTGTCTAGGTTGCTAATGAAAGACAAAAAAGCTTAGGAAGCTAATTAAAATTTTCAAGGTTAAATAGGGCAAATTTTGTTTAAATATTATAAAACTAGACATTTTTAAATACTCTTATATCCAAAAAGAACTATAAAGTCTGTTGCATACAATACAACATTTTTTTACAATACCAAGAAAGAATTAGAAAAGTAGTAATTCTTGTCAATAGATTCTACTGTGAAGGAACTGTGTGAACTTACTTAATTTGTATACGTATGTATTTAAGTATTTTTTTTTTACAAAAGGACAAACATACAATCGTCAAACTCAAAAAATTATGACGAATGGAAGAGTACTTTAAAAACGTTCGTTGGGTCACACAGTTGATTGACAGTACCCTCTAATAGAAAGAAATATAATACCTTCAAATATCGAATTCGTTAATATTGTTTGATGCACGGTGGTGACGTCACGCCAACACATCCCAATGCTAAAAGTGTAGCCGTTATATACGGTTAATCTGAAAGCCCACACACGTGACCATGGGTTAATTTTGATAACCCACACTTTTTTTGATAATCTAACACTTTTTCAGCGCTCTACACAACCACTGCTCTACCATGTGACATACTTTGCAAAACTACCGTACACAACACAAATTTAACCAGCACATCCCATTGCAACCAACATAAATAAGCACAGTTGCAACCTGCGACATTTATCGTACTAACACGAAAAAGAAAAAAAACCTTGCGTAGGCTACTATGCTAGAACCCCACCCATGGAGAAATGGCCTAATCCGCCAACGTTTCGTTCCGACAGTACTAAAACTAGGCTACCTACACTTGTAAACACACCTAAATACACCTAAAAACATACGATACTCAAGCGAACAGCACATTTGTAACCTGGCGACATTTTCCGCACTAACACGAAAAAAAAAAAACCTCGCGCACGATGCTAGCCCCCTGCCTACCCCCATCCATGAATGAACGGTCCAAGCCGACTCCGACAACCTTTCGTTTCGACGGAACGAAAACTAGCCTACTGACACCTTCTAAAACACACCTAAAAACCTACGAGACTTAAGCGAATAGCCCATTTTATACGCTATATCTTATTTAAACTAATAAAGTAGAAAAAATACAGTTTTACCTTAAACACAAACGTCGGTGACTGGGACTGGATATAGGGACGTCCTCGCGTACGTGAGACTTCCACAGACAGGAAGTTTAAACCGGAAGTTTGAGTTCAGGAATTTACGTCATGTTTCACAAATAAAATTTTCAAATAATTTTTTTTAATCTCAAATAACTAGATATGTTGGCACGACGTCACACCTTAGCATTAAAATACATATCCGTTAGTCATAGTCGATTTACTGGTTATAATTGCTCTTGAGCTCGAACGGCTAGTCCACTATCTCGGGGCTGGAGGGAGACACTTGTGGGCTTCGCCCACTCGTGTTTGCCTCCACCCCCTCGATAGTGGACTAGCCGTTTCAGGCTCGCTCGCAATTATAACCGGTAAATCGACTACGACTCACGGATATCTACTACATAAAACGCTGTATGTAACGGACTTCAGTTATTATATTTGCTTTCAGACATGTTAAAAAAGTTCTGTACGCACTTATTTACCCGTTAATATTTAATTCCACGTGCCGTCTTATATTAAGACTTCTTATTTTAAAAAGGACCTGTGAGGCATAGTGAAACATTTAAAAGCGCGTTACAAAAATTAGCATCAAAATCCTTTACTATCAGCCGACCAATCGGCCTTGTTGAAAGATGATATCACTAATTGTGAATAAGTCCGTAATCATCAGCCGAATAATTGCTGGGTAAAATCATATGTTTGCTTTCCTATCTACCTTGCATTTTTTTTTTTGATTCTTAATGTTTGCTGGCTGCCTCTGGTTATCCATAAACATCATTGGCTTACTTTTTTTTTTTTTTGGCGTAATGGTCACGACGCCAAACTTAATGCTCGCTTGGTATGTGGAATGCAATTTTTGTTTTCAAGAACACGCGTCTAAAGAAAAAATAGTTAATAGGTCTGCTTGATATTAATTTAAATGCAGGGGATCACCCCGTGAACAGACAGACTCTCTCAGTGGAACAGTCAGTCGCAAAGGAGTTCAGTAAACTTCTCAAGATGGAGTCCAATACAATGTCGTAAAGGACAGGCAGATGGCTGGAACTCTACAAAAATAAAACCATACAAAGAGTTTTCATGAGGAGTAATAAGGAGTGTCGGGTAGTGTTAAAGTGGCACTATCACCGATTGAAAGTCTACAGAATCTGGCAACATCTAGCGCTATGTAGTAATATCTAGCACTTGCTTGCATCAAGCGAAGGAATGCACAGCGCCATTTCTTTTAACGAGACAAACAAGCCGCGACTCTCCTTAATTATTGAGTAAGAATTTGATCCGTCCTCGTGCACCTGGGAGCAACTACGCCACGGAATTTTCTTAAGATTTTCAATCAGTGATAGTTCCACTTTAAGCCTGCGACGTAGCGTATGGCGGGAAGGAGCCCATTCGTCGAATTTTTGCAGGGCCGGTTGAAGCTGTAATGAAGTGGTACGACTATGAAAAAATATTGGGCATAAAATAAAATATTGAACATAAAAATGTTAAGTAAAACCAGCTATAGTATCTCTGGTAAAACTGAGAAGTCATTTTGAACAATGTTGCCATATGGGGGAAAAAAGCGAAAGACGTGGTGTGCTGTGTACATAGATCAGTGTAAAAAATATTGTTTTTTTTTTTATAACTGTTCATCGCAAAGAAATTAAATCATATGATGAAACTGAAAGCAAGGTTTCTTTTTTACATATCTACAGATTTTTTTTTAATTGAGCAAAATTTTTAAATTGTACAAAATAATTGTAGATTTATTAAAATAAGAACTTTGCCTTCATTATATGATTTAATTTCTTTAGTGCGATGAACAGTGACAAAAATGTTTGGTGTTTTTTTTACAAACAAAAAACTACAACATTTTTGTCCGCTGATCTACATACACAGAACACCGCGTGTTTCGCTTCTTTGAAGTGCTTCACCGCTGCATGAGAGAACCGCTTTCGTGTATTGCTAGAGCGCCTTAAATTTGTGCAGTCACCTGTAAGTAAAAATGGAGGCCGTGGACGAAAAATAAAAAATAAAAAATCTCCAGATATCATAAATTTGAGAATAAAAAAAAATTTTTTTGTCTGGAAAATGCATGCATAAGAGTTGTGCTAATATTTATTTGAATTTTATTCACGAACAGGATAATCAGGTTGCAAAGCGCAATATCAGGTTTTCCAGCGGCTGTAACCAAATATTGAACGACTATAGAGAAATACCAAACATCGTTCGTCTTTGACTGTACCATCTGCGCCCCGTCCATCGGACTTGAATTTCTGTACGAGAGAAATGCCTTCACCTTATGAGACATTTTTAATAAGATTGGTCTGCATGACAAGAAAGCTGAATGGGTAAATGGACTGGGCTGATCGATGCATCGATCCGATGAAACTGATGCTGGTTCGAGTCACAACGTCGAGTTTTCTCTTTCAGCGAAATGGCTGCAAAGCTCGGCAACTGCCTAGGGTTGCCCAGGTAACGCAGTGATTAGGACGCCCGGCCTAGTATGCAAGAAGTACTGTGTTCGAGTCCCAGTCGGGGTAATTGGCTTTTCTTTCTTTCTCAGAATTAGTGTATCTAGACACACGCTAGTGTGTCGCGCCAAGTTAGGCAACAAACATCACAACAAACATCACATCAATTCAATTGTCGAGGTTTTAAACCATTGTAGCGCGACGCCATAGCGTCCGTGTCTTATATCCTGAAGCATAGTTGGGCACATTTCAGATACTTGGGGAAAAATAATAATGCGGTACAAAAGCTTAAATTGTGTTGCAATCAAGAGCAATGACCCACCTGACAAAAATTAACTCGTGTAGGAATGCCTGCTTAGCTGCTTTCAATGCAAAATCTGACCCTCAATAACGTTGAAAATGTGTTACTACTAGCAGGAGCGCATTATATACACGTCCTTTCGTCCTCTTATATTTATGCTACCCCTGCTACTAGTTACTACCTAGCTTGCTAGTCCGCTCATCCCCATGGTAGATCCCATAGGGTGATTATTCATCGATACCGAGATAACGGGAAGGCTTCCAGCTATGAAATTGGACGAATGGGTGCAGTACAACACGAACTGCGTATCTTTTATGGTTTGGAGCCTGGGGGCGTAACGGGGATGGCGTGGGAGGGCGCCTAAGTACAAAAATATTGTTATAACCATTGTTAGTATTATCGGCATCGTCTCTCATTGGACGGCCAAAGTTCGGACAATGAGAACGTGTATACTGACATGAGTGCCTAGACACACACTAGTGTATCACGATAAATCTAAACAACGTTGCAAAGAAATTGTATTCACGTCCAATTCACGAAAAATAAACCAAGTGTAAAAACAAAGCAAAATAAACAAAGCCAAAAAATGGTAAGGAGGCCACCAAGTTGAGAGTGGTTCGGCCCTTCAAAGGAGTGATATCAACACACCAAAACTAACTAAATACAACAAATTACAACAAAATTAAAACCAAACCAAAAGCCAATAAAGAGATGACTAAGTTGAGAATGGTTCGGCCTATAGGCAAAAGGAAATAGAAAATTGTTGAAAACCAATTTCTTGTTGGTGTGGCACTTTATTACACATCTGCGCGGTAGTGGAGATGAGTCAATACACAATTAAAAAAAAAGAGTGATATCATATCAAAAACCAAAACTAGTAAAAGGGACCGCCAAGTTCCGAATGGTTCAGCCCTTGAAAGGAGGGATATCAACACACCAAAACATTCGCCAACTTATCGCACCATATAATACTTTGCAAGTTAAATGAAAACTTGAACATTGCTACTGAAAGTAGCAATGTTCTAGTTTTCATTTAACATTCGAACTATTAAGCGGTGCGATTAACTTGGCGAATGTTTTGGTGTGTTGATATCACTCCTTTGAAGGGCCAAACCATTCGGAACTTGGCGGCCCTTTTTACCAGTTTTGGGTTTTGATATGATATTGTAATTTCACGGCCACACTCTACAGTCTTCACAAGGCAGACTGTTTGCTTCCTTAACTTTTTATTTTGTGCTTTTTTTCTTATTTATTTTCTTTTCAATTCACTGGCTACGATAAAAAAGGTCGATATCGTCGTGTGACTCGGTTGAATCATAATTCGTTACTCTTCCTTCCTATGGAACTTTATGTTCTTCTGATACAAATTATATCAGTTTCATTAAAAAGGCACATTTGAAGTACATGTGAACTGAAATGTGTCTAAAGTAAACTAAGTTTACTTCTAAAGCGAAGTGCTTCTAAAGTTGGCACTTTCTGCGACGAATTTACTTTTCGAATTATTTTCTTCTATCGTTTCGTGTTTAAGCCGTAGTTCGGTTTAGACGAAATTCAGTTTAGATGTACTTTACTGCATCCTCTTTTGATGTGCTTCAGTTTACACACACTTCATTTTAGACGAAAGTTCAGGTATTTTAGACGTAGTTCACTTCAGACACCATTTCACTTTAGGTGTATTTCATCGTTCCCATTAAAAGGTAAGAGGACCACACCGGGCTTTCATACTCAGAAAAGAGGTCTCCTGCATATGCAAACAAGAGTCTGTCTGCTTTTCCGATCTGGCGGCTTTAATGAGTACGAGTTTAAACCCAGGAATAGATTAGAGCCCCACGATAATAATTCAAAACCAAAACGATTTTTGGCCGTAAAAAGTTGCTTGACTTCCCCACCGATAACTAACTTACTTAGCTGTAGGACCAAGGTCCAAAAGGCCTTCGTACAATGTTGATTGGACAGCATACTTTAAGTTTCCGTTGTGACAATTTTGTTTTGGTTTGTTTTTGTAGGCTTTGTAAATAAATCCACGCCAGACTCTAAATACTACAATGGGAATTTTATTTCGAATTATTTCAAGAAGAACTGACTGAAAAAAATCGAAGCTCAAGTTTATGTTACAGTTCATATCCCCTTGGTCTTGCTATAAATATGTAATTCTTATTAACCCTATTTAATAAGGTTAATATTTTGTATGGTTGTATTAATAATTTATAGTAGTGACTTATTGTAAGAGGTAGCTATGCTATAAGCCAAGCTTAAACAAACTAGTAACATTCTACCAAAAAACAAACGCTCAGCTTATTGGTAGCTTGGCAGGAATAATTTACTAAGTTTTTTTTTTGTCATAACTGATGCTTAGTCAAAATATCCATTCATTTCCGCTATGAAGAAAACTACTTCATCTAAACTCATTACTAAATTCCGATAATTGTTTGGCATGGATGGTTACTGTAAATTACTTGTGTCTGATAACGTCCCAGAATTTAGTTCAGTTGAATTTGAAACCTATCTAAAACGTTGAGGTATTAGGCACATAATGTTAGTTTTTTTCCTTCTATCAACGGTCATGCTGAACGTGAAATACATAGCTTTAAACAAGTTTTCAAATGTGAACGAGCGCCAAGTAAAACACACGAAATCACCTTCTACATCTATCTAATGGTCACACGAACTACCCTACCCCCCTCCCATATACCGAAACAAATCAGTCACCTGCCAAGTTATAGCAAAAGTCCTCATTAATGCATAACTCCAAGGCCCTACTGGGCTCGGTCAACAAGCGCACCAAACATGATTAAAATCCTTTGAACCAAGTCGTAGATCTGTTCTGAGCGTAAATGCAAATCAATTTCCCTTGTCAATCAACACTAAACCAGTCCGTGTGGCTTTGCCGGTTTTTTAACCCTTCGCGACGTTAGGGCGCGTTTAGCAACGACTCGCATTTGAATTCTCGCACCTATAGAATTTCATCGTGATGACAAATGAATCGTTTACCATGGTAACAACGCTACCTGGATTAGCTAAATCCGACATCATTTGAGTATAAACGAGGCGGAAAGCCAACGGGTTCGAGATTGGTTAAATAAATACGGATGCAAACCTATTGATGTTGTCTTTTGGACTTAAATGTCAGATTGCCTGAACGGGGAATCGAACCCACGACCTTTGAAATCAAAGGCCAAGGTCCTACTGCTGAGCCATACTGACACGGTCAGTGAATAAATGCATCCGTATTTATTTGAGTATATCCTTACAGTCTTATAATCTGTGATAACAAGATGAACAATTCCGCCTGACGAAACGATTTTCCCAGTCCCTTCTGAACGCACATATTTACGGTTTTCGCTGCGAGTCGGTAGAGCTAAAACCGCCGCCTTGTTGGAATTTCAGATGATTTCTACCTTCTATAGCTGCGAGAAGGCGACGGCGAGTTGTTGCATAAATGCGCCCATAGAAAATATCAATTTGACATCGTGCTTGCACTACTACACGTTGTCGACAATTGAATGCTCACTATTACCTCAACTTAGGATGACACACTATAATACTAGTGTCGTCTAGACTTCCAATGTTAAAGAATCGTTATTGGCAGAATGGCAGGTGCTGATGAACGCGTCAAGATCCGAGGACGTGAGAGTATCCATGTTGCAACTCTTGCTTCGTATTCCATCCCTTGATACGCAAGGCCGTCTGGGAGAGAAGCTGTAGGTTTCGCTTCTCGACTCAAGGCCAGTTCATTCAACATGGCCAGAATCTTACATCAAAGCATCACTATGATGTGGTGATTTCCCGGCCAGTGCAAAGTTGACCTTGGCTTAAACAAACGAAACTTGTTCTATGTCAACGTCATTTCAATGCAGTTGCTTGGCAAAAGGTGTTTGGTTGGATCAGCCACAGCACCACTGATATTTCTTACACGGTTTTATCAAGTAAAAAGCTACATGCTGTAATTTTAATGCAAGTTATCCACTCCATGAACGTAATTATTACGAATGCTCATTCTACAACTGAGCGCATGCGGTCGCAACCAAGACCGAGAAATGCAATATAGGGTAATATTAACATGAACACTCTAGCGCCAGTCCATCCTTTATACCACTTCTGATACTGGCTAATGACAACCCTTTTGTTGACTGTCCGGTGGTTTACTGACACTATAAAATTGTACGCGTCCGTTATTCCCAGTAGAAATTCAGAACTGCTAGCCCCCTTAAAGTCATTAATATTCAGCGAAACTATACTGCATTAATATTCACTTTAGTAAGTCTGCAGACTGAGTATCAATGTATTACTTATGACTGAATCAAACGTTTTGATGAAACAAAAACGGGCAATTAGGCAAGGAGCGACTGGAGATTCGTTGTTTATTGGGCATGTAATTAGTGAACCCAAGACGGCTTCATGAAAAGAAAAAAGAAAACCTGCCTCTGCGCCAGATAACAGTGTAGCCACAAGACTTATGTACCATTCCAAGACCGCAGTCCGCCCCGAAACATTGTCAGTCAGTGCACTGGTTATTTATCACTAGCCTACTGATTTATATTTGAGATGAACCCGATTGCTCTGCAGTTTGTTGTCACCACCAAAGCTAACAGATCCGTCACGGAAGCAAAAACATTTTAATGATCCAATAAAATACACCTACGGATTAGCATGCTGCTCATGGTCGCTATGACTTAGGTTGTGAGCCGAGTTGGTTATATAGCAGAGATTCTATATTTATAAATATACTCTCTGCTCTGAAGTTGCTGTGCCGTGACAGTACACATCTTTGTGTATCAGCTGAGCCAACACATGAGTTGTGTACTAGCAATACACATTTTGTGTAGTGGCAGTACACATTCTGTACAAACTCGTGTGTTGGCTCAGCTGGTACACAGTCAGTGCACAAAATCTTCAGAGAGTAGTATCTATATTATTTACCTTTATAGTGCAACCAGATCTATCGTTTCCTGTGAATGGATCTTGCAAAAATTGTCTTGTGCAGTAGACGAAACGCGTGAGTATTTCTGGAGCTGATGGCCTTGTAGTCCGGGATTCAGCCTCTCGAAACCTGCCTTCCTGTAGTTAAAATTAGTTCCACACCTTCCACATTATACTAACTAGCTAACTAATCTAACCTAATGTTGCTACAGTTGATCGTATTAGATTTTAAAATCGTCGCGCCGAAGCCATGGGTCCAGAAGGCGAGAGGGACGAAATTTGCAAGATAATTCCAGTCGGAAATCGTAAAGGACGAGGGTGCCCTGTAGGGGCATTTGAGGAACTTGCTTCCACCACCCACCCCTAGCAATTTTTCTCTTCTCTGGATGCCTTTAGGTAGATACATTTTTAGAAGAATACATTAAAACAAAGAGGCCATTGAGCGTCGAAAAGGATACCATGGTAACCAGATTTGTCAACTAACTGGCTTGGAAAAATTACTAACTCTTCGCGCACATGTATTTTCTCCATATTTCTGCTGTGTTGATTACCCAAACCGAACCTCATAAAATAGAGCAAACCTCTTCTTAAAAATACTGCATTTATTCGCATAAAATTTCCAGTTGGACTAGATCTACACTCTGAAAACGATGTGTACTGACAATACACATGATGTGTACTTTCTGAGCCTCCACACGAGTTGTGTACTGGCAGTACACAGTTTGTGCACCAAGAGTACACATTCTCGTCACAGCTTGTGTACTACCAGTGGACAAATTGTGTACTCTTAGTACACAGTTCGTGTGGAGGCTGAAAAAGTATACATTGATGTGTACTGCCAGTACACATAGTTTTCACAGTGTATTTATCTAGATTATTCAAAACTTTCCTTTTTTCCTTATAAAACCTACATGCAAAACTGGATGATAAAAATACCGGCACTTAAACACACTCACAGGTATTTCTTTTGACTAAAATAAATTCGTTATAGCTACGTAAGGGCATGCCTCTTACGTAGCTATAACGAATTTATTTTACGAATAAGAAATACCTACGAATTGAACAATTACGAAATTATGTGATTGGGGCTTGCCTCCATGTTAGCTTTTCTGTATGACTGAGTTGTACTACATTAGTTCAAACGTATGCAAATATTGCAAACGGATTTTTCCCCATTTTTTTTCGTCGTATGAGGCGGTTTGGCACAGTCGCTGAAATCTACGTGAATTTTGAGAAAGCTATCGCGTGGGATGCACGAAAATAGTGAGAGCGTTTCTTGCTCTTTATAAAGAAGAAACACGAATAAGAATTAACAGCAAGAAATATAACACAAATCTAGACACACGCAAGTGTGTCGCCGCCAAGTAGACGTTTTACTGTTGTTGGAGCTTAATTGTTAGAGCGTAATTGTTAGAGTGTAATTGTTGTCAGATGGCGGCCCACTAGCAGACTGTGTCTTTTAACTGAAACCAACTTATACGTGATTTCAGCATACTGGTGTAAATTCCCCATGCGGTAGAAATCTTTGCAAATCGTTTGAATCAGGTGTCTTGGGTCCAGTAACAAAGAAAACCTCAACACGAAAATGTGGGAACGTGTTCTTTATGGAGAAAAAGTGCCCTCAATAACGTTGATTTGTGTTACTAGTAACTAGTAACTAGTGACTAGTAACTATTAACTAGTAACTAGTCCGCAGGCTCCCATGTTAATTCTCATAGGGTATAACGACACGTCTACAGCTCATTAGGGAAAGTTGCCAGATCTAAATTTCGGCAGACAGGTAAAGCGTCATACGGGGAAGTGCCCTTTTTCTAAAATAGGGGTTGCAGCTAGAAGCACGTGGTCATGAAGTGGCTCGTAAGTGCAAAACTATTGTTGTAACCATTGTATGTATTGTCATCCAACAGTAGATTATTACATGTATAACATGCTTAAATGTTACACGCTTATCGTTTCAGTACCCAATTGTCAGAATTCATTGTTGTTGCAAATAGGTGGTTCATGAATAGGTGGTGACTGCAGTGCTGGTGCGCTGGATGATGTTGTGTTTTTGTTGTTATGGTCTTGACTGTGTAGGTATTAGGTGCTTTAGTGTTATGTAGTGTAGCACGTTTTGTAGCTTTGGGGCGCATAGCATGAGGCTAGGGCCTCAATTAAAAAATGCAGAATGGAATGGTTCATGAAGAGACTGAGTATCTTTTATTGCGAAGGTTTGGTCGTTTTTTCCCCACCAAATCCAAATCCTACGCGAATTCAAAATTAATTATATGCCCCACGACCCGAATAAATTTCTCATTACTGGTTCAATAAGACACAGGGTATCTTTTATTCCATAGGAATTGATTAGGTCCTTGCAATTATCATACTGTTACGATTGTTATTAATTTATTTGGAATGACAATAGCAAATGTGAAAATTATGAATGAGAACATTCATATAATAAAATACCTCCAGACAAAAAAGGTAGGGGTGACAATTACACCGTGGGATTTTTTGTACATTCACAGGCCTATGAAAGTCGTGATATCCACCCAAAACCAAAACTGGTAAGAGAAGCCGCCAAGTTTACAAAAAGGGTCAGCCTTTCAAAGTAGTGATATCATTCAACCAGGGAAAGGCCGCCAAGGTTAATCCTATTAGCCAAGTTTATCGGACCGAATAATACTTTGGACGTTAAATGAAAACTTGAAGATTGCTACCGCTGGTTAATAATACCAAAGTGATGATTTTCTTCAGGCTGTTCAAGAAATGTTTCACAATTACATTTTAATAAAGAGCTCATAATCAGTACTTACATAAAGCTAAACGATAAAACAACCAAAAGGCGTGTTATCATACAAAAAACCCATAAGGGTAAAGGGACCCATCAAGTTTTCTCCATAAAAAGTAGTGATATCAGAGCCCAAATGGCTGCCACCAAGTTTTCCGTCCCAATCCTGATTACTCAATCATAACTGACACCTCAGTGATTGTCAGTTAAACTTGAATGATCACGGTTCGGACCACAAACATGGTGGCAGCCATTTTAGCTCTGAGATCACAATTTCTATGGCGAAAACATGATGGGTCCTGAGTCCCTTTACCCTTATGTGGTTTTTGTGTGATAAGTTATTTCCCCGCAAACATGTGTGTTTAGCCTATTTTTAAAACCAACCAGCGAGGGTGCATCCACAACATCCTTTCCAGAACACAAAGACACAAAGGCGTACCTCACTGCATCATAATGGAGGTTCGCAATTACCAATTTATAGGAATTTCCCCTAGTACCATAATTGAAATTGTTAAGTTAGTGACTGGAGAGGGAACGTGGCAAAGTTATTTATAATTCAGTGCTGGCCAAGGTAGGTTATTCTAGCCTATTATGGAGATTATTTCTGCCGCTATCTTGATTGGAGATTTTTTCCCTCCCCCTTCCTTCGAAAAGGTCAAGCAGGCTTCAAATTGAGCCAGTTCAGCTACACGATCGCTTTGCTTCAGGTGAAGGAAGGCTCCAGGAAAGTATTACAAAAAAAAAAAAAAGACATGATGAAAATGCGAAGAGAGACTGTACTCACTGTCAACGCGGTGCCATCGTAAAAGCTATCTTCGTTTCCTTCGTGTGTTTTTTTTTATTGTAAATTATGGTTTTAAATACTGTGTGTGTTAACTCGACATGTTTTTTAAGAGATGACCTGGACTCAAAAGAGTTGTAATACAGTCGAAAATTAATTGTTTGAGCATGTTTATTGCATGTACTGGCTTGTCAAGGGCTTATTTCAAGGCATTTTCAAGTGATTTATTATTATTTATATTAAAACAGCAATATATTCTTTGACTACTTTGTCTTTCATTTTAGCAGACCTAATATACATGTCCCGGGCGTTCCTTTACTTACTTGGGCTTGGCGACAGAAACGCAACAAGCTGGGCTACAAGCGTTAGGCCGCATTTATGCCGCATACTCGCTTTGCAGCTAGACGCTAGACACGTCTAAATTTCCACACGGCGACGGTTTTGGCTTCGCCATCTTGCAAGAAAACACTCAATGATGAGAGGCCAGAAGCTATTGGGAACATTGTTTCGTCAGGACGAATATTTTATCTTATTGTCATGGATGATAAGGTGGCAAGCATCTGCCGAAACGATTTTTTAGGCAATGCGAGTAAATTTGAGCTGCGAGAATGCAAAACGCGATAGTTGCATAAATGCGCCCTTATATATATGTTGGGATGACGGTAAATGGGTCACAATTCTTATTCTTTCTTAAAGCTCAATACATAAATTACATACCAATTTGGCATAGATGTTAACTAAGGTCTGAAGATCACGCAGTTCTCGGTAAGGGAGAGATGCTGTGATGCATTAGTAGACCATATATTCATTTCCAACGTTACACAGCAATTCCTGAACAAGCAGCAAACGAATACCGAAGCGACTGCTGCCGGCGAACGCCAAAGCAAGCGAACGAATCCATCACCGATCTTTATGATAGCATCTTATCGCTCTGCCGCCAGATTTGCTGTTTAGGAAGAATGAAAGAAGCGACCGCGTATAGTTAAAACACGTGAAATTGGTAGTAATTGTGTTTTTTAATTAAAAAAAAAATATTTTTCTTACCATGATGTAATTAGTTTCTGCATTGTTCACACTAAAAGAACTTTCCCAATGTTTTATTACGGCAAATATTGCTTTGTGTTGTCATGTAGTGATCGGGTCCACTAGCCGAATAAGTTAAGCCTCCTTTACCGGCGCTACTAAACATCGGCTTAGCCTTCCAACAGCCAACCCGAATATCTCCCAAAATATTCTTCTTCAAAGTCTTGCATTTCATGCATAAGTTTTCTTGTCATGACATTTCAACCAAATCGGAACAAAATCGCAATCGTGTTTTCGTGTCTCACACGGAAATACGCACTCGCAGGCAAACAGACGTACTAAATAAATAATAAAGTCCACACTAAAAAAAACTCTCACTATGTTGTATTATGGCAAATGTTGCTTTGTGTTGCTCATGTAGTGATCCGGGCCACTAGCCGAATTACATTTTAAAATGGATTTGTAAATAGGGACTGAATAAACGATAGGTGAATAAACTGCCTAGCTGATACGCATATCATTCAGATGGTAAAGGGTTTTCAGTGGAATTTCATTATTAGTTTCTAGCATTCAAGTGTATGTTGCGTAACATCATCTGTAATAAGGGGGCCCACGGGCAGAACGTTATACGTTAAGAATAAATTCCTACCTCCGCCCTTTTTTTTTTTCTTGGTGGATATGATTTCCCCCCCCCCCCCTTCCCCCTCCGGCCACGATGCCAGTGTCAAAGAAATAAAATGTATCATCGTGAAGCGATATTTCTGTTGTAACCCATTTTATTTCCCATCCTACTTTCCTAAAAACAGATAAAATCGCCCTTTTTCCTACTTTCTCCAATCCATCTATGCCATGACGATGTCGTGTGATAACATGAACGTAATTTTGTTTCATCCCTTCTTTTATTTTCTTTCCAGCTCTTTTGTTACACCCCTTCCCTTCCCTGACACCGGAAAATATAACCCGGCTGTGAAAGTAATAACTTTGGAAAAAGATTGAATGAGGGGGAAGGGGATGATTAAAAAAAAAATATATGATGGTGGTGTTGGTGGGTGAGAGTAGGGGTTTCTGATCGATTTTTGGGGGGGGGGGGTGGGGGAGGGAAGGTGGGCACTCCAGCTCTGTAAGTAGCACCAATGGGGCAAGGTGGCCTGATGGTTAGCAAGACTGTCTCATATGCGGGAGCCACACCACGCATTTTCGGGAAGAGATAGGTCCTGTGGTGCTTCGTGCTCATGTCGATTGTGGCATGTCAAAGATCATTGGAATTTACGATTACAATTACCTATCAAAATTGTCCCACTCGCCTTCTAGCGCAATACAATCATCCGGGAGATCGTCAAACCTCCAATGTATCCCCTGGAATGGTCCTCACGGTAAATCCTAATGTATCTGGAATTCATCATATGCAAATACGCAATATCATTCTGATTGGATGTGGACTGGTGTAACTGAAGGATTAGCCTTCATGTCCGTCGATCACAACCTCTCTATTAACCGATAACTCAGCTCCACATGTGTTGAAAGAGCGATGAATCGATAAAACCATGATCTGCATGAACACACCAATCGTTTAAGGCGCTGCTAGCACAAGATGACGGCACCAGTTTCCGCACGAATGTTGTTTGATGTGTCAATGACAGTGTGACTAAGCTACACACACACAGTTGATGTCTGTAATGCGAATTCGTCCTTCGATGGTAGCTTGCTTATCCTGGTTTGAAGTGCTGTCGGTCTGTCCTCGCCAGCCCCTCCAACCGCCCCTTTGCTCACGTGCTTCACGTGCTAATAAGTAGTGCTGGGTGTCCTGCCTTGGTGGGTGGAGCTGGTCCGCTACAACTGGCCTGCAAGCAGAATTATTGTAAAGCCGTCCAATAATTGATACCTGTGTTTAATCGAAATAATTTTGTTGATTCGGGACACACTTCGATTTGACCTGATGTGTGTTTGGGAACAACATCGTCGGCAACATCGCAAAGAAAACAATGACGGGACGATTGGAATTTATCGTGTGGAAGACTAGATATAGCTAATATCGATCTTGTAACGATTTTTCGACTTCAAGTCTCGGTCTCGTCTCGTCCCGACTTGTCTAGACAAGACGTTCAGTTCTGCAATTTTTTTGAATTGTTGAAGTTACTTCCGATGAACGAGGACAAAATGAATCCAATTGTTACCTAAACGAACAGAAAGATGGCCTTTTTTACAGTGATCCCCCCCCCCCACAATAATAATAATAATAATATAGCTTTATTCAATTGTACAACGTGTGTGTTAAGTACAAGCGACACGAAGTTTTCCGACTTGTTTGTGCAAGCATTTATATACAGTTTGAATTTACATAAATATATACAATTTATAATAATAATAATAATTTATTTTCCACTTTGCACGAAATTCATGGAATTTGTACGTACACAAATACAAGTGTTACGATGTTACAATTATTTACATCAGTCTTACATCAGTCTTATTTACGTCAGTCTTAACATAAAATATATATATAAATACATAGCATCTACATTACTTGCTTGTTATTTACACGTAAACATTTTAATAAATTTATAGTAAATGATATAGTCGCTTCTTAGTATCCAAAATTCAAAGTCTAAAATTGTATTCCATTACATATTTTTTAATGTCATGTTTTAATTTATTTGCAGTTAAGCATCGTAAATTATTTGGTAAGTTGTTAAAAATACTAGGCACTAAGAAATTTAGTCCTCTCTTCCCGTATGAGTTTATGTACTTTGGAACCTTTAGCCAGTACTGATTGTTTCTTATTGGTCTGTCAATTGGATTTTTCAACTCACTTTTAAAATAATTACGGACAAGTATCGTGTATTGAAATATGTTAGAAAGTGTCATGATTTTGTTTTCTTTTAGTAAGTCACATGTTTGTTTTGGATTATTAGGGTTATAAAATAAGACTTTTGCTGCTTTATTAAGTATTTTTTGTAGTCTTCCAATAAGTCCTTTTGATATTGTTGCATAAATGGTAACGGCGTATCTTCTGTTTGAAAGTGTCGAAACAAGTAAAAAATAAAAATGAAAAAATAAAAACAAATACGATGCCAAACAAGTTAAAGAATTCTTCCTGACAAGGTCCAGAAGAGTTTTGTAAAAATAAGTCTCTTGGCAGTGGAAATAAAAATTTCTTTTCAGTGTGGTTGATTTATTAGAACAGCCGACAGACAATGCTTATCAATTCGTTTACACACAGAAAAGGGATAGGGCGGAGGAGCAGCAGCTGATTTGATTTGATTTATTAAGGAACATTATCCTAAGGAATTTGTAATGTATGATACCTGTTTTCATACTAAGTGGGTTCGTTTTCCTCAGGCAACATTGAGGCAACAACTCTTAACTTTTGGCTAGCAAAATGTGGACTGTTTAATATGCTGTTATGCTCTTTCATAAGCTTTTTTGAATTTCTGCAGCTAAATTGCCATTCCCATGTCTCCAGTGCCTATTAATTGGGGCTGATAATTTTGTTACTTGTGACACTACAATGTTCGCATTACCCAGTTCCCTCATGTCAACCCATACCAAGCTTACTCACTGATAGAACAAGGAGTGCCATACATTGTATTTATTAATATGTATCAAGTTGATTACCATGACATTGACATGTCTATTTAGCTGCAGAAATTCAAGCGGCAAACACAGCAGCAGCACCTGCCGCTGAGGCTAACAATGTAAAATGTTACAATGCTGTAACATGTAACAATGGTGCAACAAGGAGGCGGGACGCACAAGATCGGATCAGAGTTCGCTCGAACAAGATGTTACCATGCCTGGGTGCGGGGAAAGTAATTGTCGTTGCACCTTGTTCGCGGGTTAACAGTATCGTATCAAAAACCAAAACTGGCAAAAGGAACGGCCAAGTTCCGATTGGTCTGGCTCTACAAAGGAATGATATCAACACACCAAAACATTCGCCAAGTTAATCGCACCGACTAATAGTTCCAAGGTTAAATTAAAACAAGAACATTGCTACTACATTTAAGCTTCATTTAACGTCCAAAGTATTAGTCGGTGCGATACTAATACTATTTTTTTTTTAATTGTGTATGAAACTCAACTTAACTAGAATGCAGATGTGTAATAAAGTGTTACGTCAACAGTAGCTTGAGTGGTAATTTTTCTAATATTTTTTTATTTCATATCACTTTGAGAGGCCGAAACATTCTCAACTTATTCGCCTCTTTATTAGTTTTTGGTTTGGTTTTAATTTTTGGTTTAATTTATTTTTATTTAGTTCATATCACTTCTTTTTGAGGACGAGCCATTCTCAACTTGGTGGCCTCTTCACCAGTTTTTGGCTTTATTTATCGTGTATATTAGGGCACGTTTACGCAACGATTCGCCCTTGCATTCTCGCAGCTAGATGCTAGAAATCATCTGAAATTTCAACATGGCGGCGATTTTAGCTCTCTCGACTCGCAACGAAAACAGTCAATAATGCGTGCCGTTGTTACCATGGCAACGACAGATTTGCCATCGCGATTAAATTCTAGCTGTGAGAACGCAAAGGCAAGTCGTTGCGTAAACCCGCCCTTAGAGTTCGTTTGTGCACGAGAATTTTCAGAAAATGGACAGGAGGAGGAGGCGGAGGCGGCGGCGGAGCGTCTAACAATGTCAGAATGTTGCAACATGTGAAACTGGGGTAACAATATGCGAGGCACACAATATCGGATTATAGCTCACTCGAACAGGACGCAACAATGGTTGGGTGCCGGGAAAGTAACATTGTCGAGTGGGAGCATGGCCAAGGGCCGAGGCCCCAATAAATGACGTTGAACATTGTCGTTGTTTGAGTTAGCTCGTTCGTTGTGGAGAACCAAAATTAAATGGTCTGGATTTTGCCATATTAAATCTTCAAGTTTTAAACGATAGCGTGCGAAGTCTTATATTTTGAGTATTATTATATTATATCTCAAAATTGGGCAGCCGACATGACTGAATGACTTATTTCCTTTTTAATGCGAGCTTCGGGAAGCCAGTTGAATTGTTTCCGTGATTGTTTGCCATGATACTGCAATAATCCAGAATCAACTATACTCATCGAGATGACGCATGCTAAATCTAAATGCACGCTAACGTGTTGCCATCAAATAATAATCATGGGACAAACCTTGGGCGTAACCTGAACATAAGTATGCATTTCTAATGTTCCGTGTTTTCGAAAACAAAAATCGGTGGACAGTGGACACATGATAGACTAGACCGTAGTAATTAATCTAAAAAGGAAGCGAAAAAAGCCAACAAATTAACTGAGCAAAAAACGGCTTTGCCGTTTAGAAAAAAAACATTAGAGCTCGTATCCCCATACTCATAGCCGTGAAGTTTCACGAATAAAAACGGATTAAAGTTCACTCGAACGCAACGAACTATAATTTGAACTCCAATTCGCAAAACGTAAACCCACAAACACACAAAATAACGCCACAAAAAGCAAAACGCTACAAAATTGAAAGATAAAACTGCATACACAAAATGAACACGTAATTACTCAAACGAACTAGAAATACCACTTCAAATAACCTTCAAACACAAACACAGGCAAAAAAATGTTATAAATGCACTTAAAATACACATACACCCACTCACACGAAACAGATTTAATATGAAACAACAAACACAGAAAAATATTTTAAAAAGGTCTGTATAATACACAAATTATGCTTGCACGCCCAAACACCAAAACATTAAACTTTTCAAACATAAACTGGGCTTTCTTTCTGACATAACCATTGATCAAAAACAGTCTTTGTTCCCTGGTATTGGAGTTCAAATTATAGTTCGTTGCGTTCGAGTGAATTCTAATCCGTTTTTATTCGTGCACCTTCACGGCTGTGAGTATGGGGATACGAGCTCTAATGCATTGAAAGCCACTTAGCTATCAGCTAATTTTTGTCAGGTGGGTCATTGCTCTCTATTTTACCACAATTTAAGCTTTTGTGCCGCATTATTATTTTTCAAGAGATACGCTAGGTGTCGCCCGCCAAGATAAAACGATAACAACCAGGTAATCTGTATATATGAGCATGGTGACCACTAGACACGTTGTCTCTTTACAGCAAAGGGAGTTTGGCTGTTTTCAAGCATGTGAGGATGAAAAACAATACGACAGAAAAGGCTGAAACTTGTTTGATCGGGAGACTTTGGTCGCCTGACAACATAAAAGTCACTGTTACACCCACAGCTTAACGTTTTCTTGTTGAAAAAACGAGGTGAATAACGTTGATATTTGCCTAATTCTTACTACTACTAACGCTTTTTTTTGTATCACGAAAATAAATTCTTCCATGCGATAAATAAAGCTGTTTCTTAGCTCATTTCACAGGTATTGCTCTGGAGATGTGCCCTTTTCATATGGACCTTTCTAATTGGTCACGTGGTTCAGGGGTTAGGGAGCTCCAAACGACCAAACTGATTGTTTTACATTGTTTTAAACATTGTTATTATACAACAATGCCAAACTGAACATTAAATAAATTCGTGCGTTTGCAAGGAGATACTGCAATACTAATAAAAAATGTTAATCAAATGAAAAAAGGTGACTGCCCTCAAAATCTAACGAAACCAAAAAAAAAAAGAAGAGAAAGAAATGGACCAGAAAACTAGATTGCCGTTTCCTTTCATAATTGCTAAGAAATAAAAATGGATTTCATCAATTTGGACCAAAAATTACTGACAATAACCCCAAAACACAGCTTGTTAAGGATTCCCGCCAAGCTTTTCTGCCGTGGGAAGTCGTGATATTAAACGCCAAGCTCTTTCGCCAAGCTAATCCCACCGACTAATACTTTAAACGTTAAATGAAATAATTGAAAATGGCGCAGTAAGCAATTTTTATATATTTCATTTAACCTTCGAACTATTATTCGGTGGGATTAGCTTGGCGAAAGAGCTTGGCGTTTGATATCACGACTTCCCACGGCCGAAAAGCTTGGCGGGAATCCTTAACAAGTTTTGTTTTGGGGTAGATATCCAAGTACCTGAAATGTTTCATACTATGCTTCAGGATATTAGACACTGACGCTGTGGTGTCGCACTACAATGGTTTAAAACCTTGACAATTGAATTGATGTGATGTTTGTTGCTAACTTGGCGCGACACACTAGCGTGTGTCTAGATCTACCGATATCCTCATCTCATCCATGGTTTTTCGATCAGCTTCCTTTGGGTAAAGGTTGGGAAACTTCCTTTCTACGCACGTAAAAACGTTATTTACGTCAAAATAGTTTTCAGATGGCGCTCGCAATCACAAGCGGCAGTCGGATTTTCTGCGATAGCATTGTTTCGTGTTACAGATTGCCGATCCTACGTGTTTTGTCCAAAAATACCGAATAAATGCATCGTTTCGGCCAACAAAAATTGATGCGACTCTTAGGACACGTATAAACAGAATAACGACGACAAAACAAATATAGTACATAAAGTTTAAATTAAAAAATAATAATTTAATCTAGATTTTTTTAAAAAATTGATTAGATAATTCTGTTTCTGAAGTTGGTTGAAACAAAACAAACCCGTTTGTCGTATATGTGTTGAAATTGATACGGGGGGGAAGGGGGGAGGGAGTTATGGAGTTCGCATCATTTATGCTAACTTACTTGCTAATAATAATAATATTAGTAATTAATATATTTATTATATGTACAAGTGTAAGCCACGAAGTCCTATGTGGAATGGCATGTGCTAGCACCAGTACTCATAATTCAAAGTTATTATACATCGAATACATTATAAATACATTTGAATTACAAAGTGAATGCTTAAACATATAAATAGGCCTACTAGTATAGCATAATAAATAAAATGAGTAAAATTACAAAATGAAAATGAATAATGGTCAATATAATATTTACAATTATAGTAAACAATTATACGGAGTTTATACAAATATTCTTAGTTATTTAAAAGAAAAGTTCAAAATCCAATCCCAGGAGTCAGAAAAAAGTGGTCCTACTTAAAAAAAAGAAAACTCATAAGTTTCCTTTGGTGTAGTCATGATGCTCATCGTAACAGTACGCTTCCAGTTGTCTACAAGAATGCTACAATAGCATAATAAAATGTGAGTAATTACAAAACGGAAATGAATAATGGTCAAGATAATATTTATAATTACAGTATATTTAATTGGAGTTTATAGAGGTGTTCTTAGTTCTTTAAAAGTAAGCGGCAGACTTTACAAGAGTGCTAGGTCCCAGTGAAAACAAAAAGCGCCGTGTCTCGAATAATCGCTGGAGTTTGGCAGTAGCATGTTTTTTCAACCAACGTCCTTCACCCAAAGGACACGATCGAAAATCCATGGCTGTAGTGAAAATAAAAGGTACCGGGCCTTGAATAACGCCGGGTGGACTTTAGATGCAGATGCTAAACTTACGTATGATGTCATCGTTTTGGAACATAAATAATCGTAGATTGCGTGGTGATCATCCAGGGAAAATGTAGGTTATTCTGGCGTCTAGCAAGAAAGTCACTTTCGTACAACTACAGGTGAAACCTTGTTTGAAGAAAATTAGGTTTCGTAGTTAAAAAAAAAAGAAAGAACAAAACAAAAGAAAACTTTCATTGTGCGTGTTTCAGCCTACAATAACAAAGGACGTATAAGTGATCTGCCCTCGAAAATAATGAGCCGTGGATGAAAAGAGCACTTGGTATTAAATTAGCACCGGGTTTCACACGTCACGAAAAATAATAAGCGCCCGGGCACTTAATCAAGGAAATGCGTACGGCACGTTCTATCACTGAAGGAGTCAAGTCTTTTTTTCTAAGTTCTGTAAAAAAAGTGTAAGGAACCAATTTTCTTGCTCCAAAATCTATTCTGAAGCCACAAAATTTGTGTTCGTAATTCTCAACTTTTCTTCATTGAAGTCATCATGCTACACAGAAAACTAGTAGCCTATACTTTTACAATGAGCATCATGCGCCCAAAAAAAGTTAAGAATTTTTAATTATTTTTAAAAATATTCCGAAAATAGGACCACTTTTTCGAACTCCTGGGATTGGATTTGTTTAATTTTTTTTAAAGAAGTACAAACACTTGTATAAACTCCATTTATATACTTTAACTAGTTGTGCCCGTGCGCACCCCCCCCCCACCTCCCTCCAGGTGTTTGGTCTTTGGTTTTAAATGTATCAAACCGAAGACCGAACATGTGAATGGCTCCCACATATGCCCTCTCCCCCACAATTACTTTAACCACCAATCCCCACACTCCTGTCCTCTCCCCCCCCATACACGCTTGCCCGCCTTCCCCTCCCCGAAAACGTCGCCCCGTGACATTCTTTCTTTGGTGCAGCCCCGGAAAAGTAACTTGCGTGTGTTGGACTGAAGGCTAAAAAAAACCGTATCACTGAGAAATCCAGCATTCAGTAAGCAAGTAATCCCATGTTTAAGTTAATCCTTTGAAACAATTGTCTTCGGTAGCGCGCATTGCCCGCCACACACCCTCCCCCCCCTTCTCTCCCGAAAAAGTTGCCCCGTGACATTTCCCCTTTGGTGCAGCCCCGGAAAAGTCGCATGCGTATGTTTGACTGAAGGCTAAAAAAGCCCTGAGAAATCCAGCATTCAGTAAGCAAGTAACCCTTTCTTAAGTTAATCTTTTGAAACAATTCACCTGGGGTACCGTGCATGGCGACATTGTTGCAAGCAAGTACTTTAATTGTAAATATTATTTTGATCATTGTTCATTTCAGTTTTGTAATTTTAATCATTTTATTTATAGTATACGTGTATTCACTTGTATCAAGAATTTATAGGGTTTACATAAATACATGCATATTGATTGGAGTGAAGCGAGCGCCACTCCCTAAGCAGTGACTAATCGGAGTTTCTTTTAAAAACATTACGCCAAAACTACTGAACCAAATTTGATGACACTTATTATGTCGACCAAGTACAACTTTTTTTCAGATCGAAATTCGGGTATATAAATTGGGCCCAAAATTCAAGAAAATCTATTACAATTACACAATTGTCAGAAACCAGTTATGAAAATCTAATTGTTTTTGGCATGCGTTAATTGCGACAACGTGGTTTCACGTGAAACGCACAACTGCATTATCAATTAACGAAAAATTGTTTCTTAGAAGATAATAAAAATGAAACCATCCGGGAAAAAAATTGTCGAGGATGCAGTAAAAAAATAAAAAGGGACAGGGAGGGAGGAAGGAGGGAAGTAGGGGAAGGAATGACAAACGAAAGGGAAAGAGGGAGTATCAACAATGTAGGTGCAACTGATCCTCCCCCATATCAGGGAAAATTCCTCCGCAGATTTAAACTCACGCTCCGCTCCTGTACGTCATCATGTAATGTTGGCATCCCTAGTATTTTAAAATTATGGCTTTTTTTTAACTGCAATATATTCGATGTATAATAACTTTCAATTATGAATTCTGGTGCTAGTATATGCCATTTCACATAGGACTTCGCGGCTTACACTTATACATGTAATAACTAAATACAGATGCAAACCTATTTACGTTGCCTTTTGGACGTGGCCTTTGGACGTAAATAGGTTTGCATCTGTATTTAGTTATTTCTTGTGAGCCTTTGGCTTTCCCGTCTTTTATACATGTAATAAATATATCTACATCATTAAGGACGTATGATATGCGTGTGTGTGTGTTTGTACGTCTACTCCTCTGGAACCAAAGCACCTACAAACATGGGAGTAGGACCAAACGAAAGATAAAATGATTAAATTGCTCTCAGTATAGGCCTATTTTCATCGCTGTAATTTGATATTATGACACTCAAACACGCGAAAAACCCTAAAAAAATACGTCAAAGTTTTTTCTTAAACCCTCATGTTGTTTGTTCATGACGTCATAGTTTGTTCATGCAAACCTCCCCGACCGTATAGAGAGATAATCTGGAAAAGGATGCACGCAAAAAATAACCTAAAAGGACGCCGTATTTTGCCAAGGGTGCCAAACATTGGGGTTTTGAAGCACGGTGGTGCGCGGATTGAGCGAGCAGAGCGAGCGATTTTCACGTAAAGTAAACTTTTTCAATGTGTGTCTCGCTTTGCTCTGACTCAATCTTTCATCTCTCACCTTCACATGGGATTACTTCTAGAGGAGAAGACGTACTAATGTGCAAACAAATAAATTATGTGTTTTCAATTAGATGAAATGCAGGCGCGCTTATGTGATGGATGAACTGTGAGCAATAATTACAATTAGTTTACGTGGAAATAATCAGCGCATGATTTTGTGACGCTCTTGTAATCAAAGAAATTACTGGAAGCATGGATCGACGCGCACGGATGGCCAGACTGTTGGAATGATTTATGGTTATCATTTGTATATGCAGTGAAGTCTTACAAAAAACGCGTACTGCACTCTAACCGTTTGCTTGATCGTTTTAGACATGGACTATCTGTCAGTAGCACAAGAGTTGCAGCATGAAAGCTCCTTGAGCGTAGCGAGAAGAGAGCGAGCGACTCCACTAATTAATTATTAATATTATTATCGTTTACTAAGAAACAAGAAGTTGGTATATGATGCAAACTCCGTAACAACTCCCACCCCCCTCATCCCCCCCCCCCCAACGTATCAATTTCAAGACATATACGACATACGGGTTTGTTTTGTTTCAACTTACTTCATAAACAGAATTATCCTATCAATTTTTTTTAAATCTATATTTTTTTTTTTTTAATTTAAACTTTATGTACTATATTAGTTTTGTCGTCGTTATTCTGTTTAAACATGTTCTAGGAGTCACATCAATTTTTGTTGGCCGGAACAATGCATTTATTCGGTATTTTTTGGACAAAACACGTGTAGGATCGGCAGCAATCCGTAACTCAAAACAATGCTAACGCAATAAATCCGACTGCCGCTTGTGATTGCGAGCGCCATCTGAAAACTATTTTGGCGTCAATGAAACTAAAAATGGAAGTTTTCCAACCTTTACCCAAAGGACGCTGATCGAAAAACCATGTCTCAGCCACCTAGTAACAATGCAAGGATGCAGGAACACAACAATGGACGGTGACTGAGAACTAGTTCGTGCCCTTGTTCTCATATTCTTTTATTTATTTTAAACGAAATCCGTACTACTACACACTCATTGTGTAAATTTAATCATACAAAACCCCCATAAGGGTAAAGGGACCCATCAAGTTTTCGCCATAGAAAGTAGCGATAGCAGAGCCAAAGTGGCTGCCACCAAGTTTGTGATCCGAACCGTGATCATACAAGCTTAACTAACAATCACCGAAATGTTGGTTAAGATTGCGTAGTCAGGGCTGGGACGGAAAACTTGGTGGCAGCCGAAAGATTGTCCAGAATAGTTCCCATAGCCGCTGAAAGATGCTCTGGCTGGCAGTCCCAGGTTCGACCAGATGTCAAACCTCCCCAAATACCAAACTGTAAAAGGCACCTATTAGTCAAACGTGAATAATGTCAAATTTCAAGCATATCGGTCGCAAAAATTATTTTAACTGAGTGGAATGAGTTAGTAATAGTAATAAGTAATTAGCATGAAATCAACGATGTTGAGATACCCTTTTCTTATTGTAATCATTTATGCGCAGCTGTGAAAGAAGACTTTCTGTTGTTTACTCGGTAAACCCCGTCGATCTAAACATTTTCCACAGCTTTCTGTCGCATTAATATTTAGTATTCAATACCAGAAAACGCCATGTCTCGGGTAAGAGAAGCAGAAGCTATCCTTCCCTCTGTCCGACAATTTCCTGACTTTGATCTACAACAATCAGACGCCTACTATTAGATGGCGTGAAAGCCAACAATCTGAGCGCTAGCGCACTTCTAAATTTATTTTTAAATGGCAAGTTATTTTTCACCGTATATCTTTTTACGGGTTATAAAAAGGGTTATAATGTTTATGATTTACAAATTTATTATTTTTAATTTATATAATCAAATGTACAATTGAGATAATTGTTTAACTGCTGTCGTGCTTTAAGAATAATCATATCAAAACCCAAAACTGATAAAAGACCTGTAAGTTCCGAATGGTTCTGCCCTTCAAAGGAGTAATATCAACGCACCAAAACCTTCGCTAAGTTAATCTACTAATAGTTACTACTTACTAATAGTTCGAAGGTTAAATGAAAACTAGAACATTGCTACGTTCGGTAGCAATGTGGAAGTTTTTATTGAACATCCAAAGCATTATTCGGTGCGATTAACTTGGCGAATGTTTTGGTGCGTTGATATCACTCCTTTGAAGGGCCGAACCATTCGGAAGTTGGCGGTTCCTTTTACTAGGTTTGGTTTTTGATATGATATCACTTATTTTTTTTTTAGTTGTGTATTAGACTCAACTCAACTAGCCTGCAGATGTGTAATAATATTGCTACGTCAGCAATAGTCATTTTTCCACTATTTTAATTCCATATCACTCCTTTGAGAGGCTGAACCATTGTCATCTTAGTCGCCTCTTTATCAGTTTTTGGTTTTGTTTTAATTTTATTTTAGTTTTTTCCTTTAGTTCATATCACTCCTTTGTGAGGCTAAACCATTCTCAACTTGGTGGCCTCTTTACCAGTTTTTTGGCTGCTATTGGCTGACGATATATTTCGTATTTTCTTCACAATATCTCCATCACTCGACAAATAAAAAAATCCTCGAGTTACCAATTCCGAATCTATAATAGAACACTATTAAAAACAAACACGAACTCGTTTGATGCTAAAGGTAAAGTTTAACTGATCCGAAGTCAAAACAGCAAAGGAACACAAATTAACTTCCTGTAAGGTTTCAGATGCGGCAGTGTTGCTGTACTGTCAATCCACGTGAAACCTTATTGCTGTATTCGAATGTTTTTACCATTTTTACTTTTGCACATGACAGATCAGATAATGATTCGTGCATTCTAATTGGCTAAACGACTTCGCTGGAAAATGTTTAAAAACTAATCGTCTAAGTGTGGTTATAGCACAGATCTACAGGTAATTCAGGGTTCGTGCGAGTCGTTAAAATCTGGAAATGTCCTTGAAAGCAATATGAAATTCCAATGCCTGGAAAAGTGCTTGAAAATCATGAAAAATTATATATGTATAATCAGTAGGGTGATGAACGGAAAACAGACGACGTGGCTGAAGAACACTGAACAAATTTAGCCTAGAACATAATCGAGTGTGTAGCCGTACAATAGTCTTCGTTTGTTTGGCATGAAAAGTTTTGAAATTTGGGCTCTGGCTTTAATTATTGTATTTACGCGTGTAATGGTTGGCTACAGCAGTAAGGTTTCACGTGCACGAAACAGGACAGCGACACTGCAGTATTTGAAACCTTACAGGAAAGTTTATTTATGTTACTTTGCTGTTTTGACTTCGGATCAGTTAAACCTTACCTTTAGCATCAAACGAGTTCGTGTTTGTTTTCTAATTCGTGCTACTTTGGTGTATCATGCAGGTTGGATTAGCTTGTTTTAATGTTTTTTATCTTTATCGATTACGGTTTGCACAAACAAATATGGAAACAAACCCTTTATTAATCTTCTGCCTACGTCTTGCAGTAGTTTTCTGAATAGTTGTTGCATAATAACAATGTTTAAAACAATGTAAAACAATCAATCTGGTCGTTTAGAGCTCCATAACCCCTGAACCACTTGACCAATCTACAGAGCATGCAATACTTGTAAAATGATTTAAGAACCAGCTTTATAGGACAAATAGTTGCAGAGAGCGTAGCAGAAACGTGTCGTGCCAACACGAAGAAGCCTAATATGAAAATCACGATTCCAGCTCAAGCCCAGATATCCGATGTGACAAATCGGAAATTAATAAAACTTCGGACACATGTTCACCAACTCCAACACATCTTATACACTAAATTTGAGTGGAAAACATTGGAAGACAGAGAATTTAAGCATCGAAATTTCGGCTTTGGAGGTTGAGGTCAAACATTACAGTAAAGGCTACGTAAAAGAAAACTTTTTTTCCACCTTGCATTGTTGGACTACTGTGAGCAGGACGTGACGTACTTCCTTATTGTCGTGCTGAGATGTGGACATCGATAGATAAGTAAGTTATCACCAGCTTCCCTCGTGCAAAGAACCAACAATGTTCTCTTACCTGCGGCTCTCGACATTGTTAGTTTTCAGCCCTCCGGAAGAACGCATGGACGCATGTTAGTCTGCAGGCTGAGCTAGATATGGAGTACTATGACTGTCTCACGCCTCTCCAATTTGGATACAAGGACGGACGGAATGCTCAGGATGACGTGCTCTTTCTCCTGTCCAGTATTCGCGAGGCATTGCTGCATGGCAAAATGGTTGTAGCCATCTTCCTGGGTATCAGGGCTGCTTATAACTCTGTCAGTCTGGACTGGGTCAAAGCCGCCTTGACAGACATGGGCGTTGGGTCACAATTGTCTGCGACCATTCTTAAGTGACAGACCGTTTGTCACACGAGTGAACGGTTACTGGTCCTCCCAGAAGTCGTCGGCACGAGGCCTTCCTCAAGGCAGTTGCTTCAGCCCTGTTCTCTTTGCCATTGCTATAAATGCTGTTCTCGTTGAAATGCAGCCAATTTACAACGTTGTTTGCTATGCAGACGACATTGCTCTGGTTTGTGGGTGATAGCCGCGACGCTGTGGTCAATTACGCGCAGGCTGCTCTTGACCACGTAATCCAGGCTCTAGCCGTTTGTGGCCTGTCGTTAGCCCTGTCTAAGACGGAAACGGTCATCTTTTCAAAGTATGCCTCGATCCGGTCTGTCCCAATCTAGTTGAAAGTCTGTGGATTAGAAATCGTCACTGTCCCATGAGTAAAGCACATTGGGATCTTGCTGAACGTGTCTTGACTGTGTAGTGACTCATCC
>JAHWFP010217831.1:4561-28412 GCA_023313725.1 Lithobius niger | reverse complement strand
CTACTTCTTTTACGGCATTCTTTACACTTTTTATTTGTTTATTGTTAAACGTTTACGACTGCTGGAGGGAAGCAAATGTTCGTTATCATTTCCTTGCAGCCGTAAATTTTGTTGGTTAGAAGGATAGCAGAAAGAGCTGCGTAAACATAATTTTCAGATTTCATCTCATGTAAAATATCTAATAGACATTATTTTAAAATTAGCTATCGTTCTACGATTCTAAAAAAAAGGTATATAGTAAAAAAGAAAAAGGCATACTGAACGTTAAGTGTTCAATTAATAACAACCTGTCATGGTTAATCGGCAATATAATTAACCGTTCTGATATGACCTATAGACTCCATTATGTTTAGAGCCAAAAAAGGACAAAAAAAAAAGTTGAAAGTATAAAACCGTTTTAATTGGTTCACGTACATGGTACGAATTATTAAGTTTCCTATAGCGTTCGTTCAAGGTCGTGACGGAGTAGCCACGCTACTGAAAAAAAATAGAAAGTAACCAATGTTTAGTGTCCATGTGTTCTGTTAAACCGGTAAGACATAAATTTTGAATGAACTGCGGAAGCACTGCTTTAGTCGAGTGTTATCTTCCAAATAGGTGGAAGATTATGTTAGGTTTCGACCTTAAGTTGGCAGGTGCAAATATGCAACAGGTAAATTGCTTAGATATTTGGACTTGAATTTCTAAGTACCTTTCAGAATCTTAAAAGCAAGCTCTTGTAATTCTAGTTAAAGTTTGATTTAACAAGTGGTACGCTTAATTTCAGTCCTGAGCTGAATTTCGGTTTGCATCGATGAAATTCATTGAAGACAATCGACTATACTGTATTGGGAGAAATTAACTTTTGCCGGTCTTGTACCAGTCATTTATGATGGGGTAGGGGAGGCAGGAACTGGAGGAAATGAAAATGTGACACCCCAAATTTTTTATTTCTCTTTCAGGAACCTGAAAAAATATTACAACCCTCCCCTCGCCCCAACTGAAGGTCGAAACATAACATAATCTTCCACCTCCTCGCCCCCCCCCCCCCAAAAAAAAAAACAACCTATTTTCTTACTACTTCGACAAGAAGAAGCAGCCAAGGAGCCTGGAACTAACGCTTTTCTAGCAAATTTATTTAAAAACAGTGGTGTAGTGGAGGGAGAAGGGAGAGCGCGAAGGAGCAACGCTTATTTTTTTTTTGAGGGAGCGCCCCTTCCCCCTTTGGCATCTTTTTGTCTTTTAAACGAATTGTCTGAATAAGCTGAAAGTTATCACTTTCACCGTCTCTGCCAACGACTTCATTAATAATGGGAACAACAGCTCATCGCTCCTTTTAACTTTTGATAATGGTTGGTGTCGGTGACATCCCGCAAAATACCAAAAGACTTGATGTCAGTTGTTTACTGCACTAGACTGTTTGTAAATGTATCCGAACATTTTGTTATAGGTATGCTTTTTATTCAGATGGAAAACTCCCTTACTTTTATTTTGTTATTACACCACCACGAAACCTGGGTGGGGGGATGGGGAAGAGGGGGATTGGGGGGGGGGGGGGAGCAGTCGAGAAGGGAACCCAGCCGATGAGACTTTTTTCAGAAATTTTGACTGCTGAAAGTGTCAGTTTAAGGTCTGAAAAGTCTTTATCATCGTTACTGTTTTAATGGTCCTTTCGTTATTACTGGAAAATTTGCAGTAGACATTGGATTGGGGGTTAAATTTGCCCATCAATAATCTTGAACCACGTGAATTAACAGACGTGACGTTCGTGCTTTTCTTTTCGGTGTCGTTTTGTGTCTCAAGTCTTTTAATTGTACAGTAATTTATTATTTTCACGGAGAAACTAACATGTTCTTAATGTGTGATTATTTTTATATTTCAAAGTCAAAAATTCCCGAAATGGGCAAGTGTATTGCCCAGTTTCATTGATTGACAAGCTTAACTCCACAAATAGGGCATAGAATGCATGTGGAAACGAGTCGTACAGTGGCTTCAAAAATTATTGTGGATACAGATAGGCAGACAGAACAATACCTTTGCTGTGCTTAGCACCACGCTTCATTAAAAAAATTGTCAAACATCTTTTTGGATAGATTGTTGAACTGATGTGAGAGCCATAGCCTAATTAACCATGACACACACGAGGTTTCATTTCCGCCTAATGCTATTTCTTGCAAGAGGTTAGGCTGAATCTGTTGGCGTGGCCGGGACGTATTGCTGTACATTTTGTAGAGTGGCCATCTTGTGTGAGCGGTGGAAGAACTCAACCTAGTTGTGGACTGGCATGGGGACCACGGAAAATTTCCCGTGAGGTATAGCCGTCCAAGGTAGTGTGAGGGTCCTTAAAGACGCCTATTCACCATTTCGATAGCGTTGCCCATATTCTAAACACATAATCCTCGTTCCTGATTCTCCGTCACCCAATAGGCTTCACATTTTAATTATGAAAATCGCGGCGTGGCTACGAATAGTGTTGTCCCATTTTTAATTTACCGCTATTTTCTTTATGTTGCTCGAAGAGTCAACGGTGCTGCCTCTAGGAGCTGAAAAGGTGAAAAGGCGCCTTTAAGAGGCGGCCTATTTTGAAAATTATCTAAACCCATTGCAGCGATCGGGGGCTTCCTAGATTAGTTGGAATCCCTGGGATTTTTTTCATCCTATTTCTTTATTTCTAGTTCTTAAAGGCACATAACTCCCTCCGGTATATTTTAACAGTTTTCCTCGATACATTACCGGAAATAGTTTTATATGAATTCATTTACCTTTTGGTTGATCGTCTAAGGGTACGATCCCGGTGACAGATGTGGCACGTGTACGCTAGAAAGCTTCTTTTTTACCGCTCGGTCCGAGGAGTATCTCACTCCCGCCTGAAAGCTTCTGGGGCTCCTTTCTATGGTGACGTCACACGATGTTTACACGCCTAGTCTGTGACGTAGCGATTCTTCGTGCACTTCAAGTCACGTGACTGGCCGCTTCTGTGCGAAAGCTAAGTGAGATAGTAGCTGCCTTAAGGCCTCTCCAGACAGAAGCAAATTTCGTGCGAAGCTATGCGTGACTACGTGCCTACAAGGTCAAAATTGCAGCAATGGTGTGGTTGGTATTGTGTTAACGACGAATATTGAAGTCTTTTTTACACCATACTACGTCGGCGTGCAGCCGCGAACAGCCAGTCTGGTTAGGGCTTTACTCGAGGCACGCAGCTTCAATCCCAGTTAACCTTGTTCTGAGCTTATCAGGAGAAATGGCGAGTGATGAACGCATTTATCTATTCCACCAAGTAGATTTGCTGCCGAATCGGTAAAGAAAAGGACAAAACGAGAATTGGATCGACAATTAGGTTTATCCTATGTTTACCGCAAGAAACTAGTTAAGAAGGGGTGGGGCAGGGGTGTCAGGATCCTGACACAGTGATGGACAAAACCAAAGGCGGAGAAGAAATTAAATTGCGGATTGAGTTTCAGACGTAAATTATTGTCGTAGCAGACATAAGTCCTATGGAAAAAACGTTTAGTTGCAGTACCAATTAAATTACAACTAGGGTCGGTCGGGAAACGCTTTTTTTTTGATGGTGCTCTTAAAACAGACCCAATTTTATGCCTTTTATTTAAGCTGTTACAGTAACGTCGCGTATGATTCCCGCATAATACTGAAACATGACGTCACAAATTAGGCTGCAAGGAAAAAAAGAACGGTTGGAAGGACAAAATGAGATCGGTCGCAGGGGCGTAAACTTACTGCCCGAAGAAGGGGGGGGGGAGTTAAAATGTCTCCGCCTCTCCCCCCCTCCCAAAAAAAGCGATACATAATGACCGGTCTCTAAGCACGCCTCCTTGAAATCGCCAATAAATTAATATACGTAACCAATGACGTAACATTGTCGGCAACGACAGGACGTAAATTTCGACATCAACACAGAATAAAGACCCCAGAATATTTTATTTGGTCAACTTCGTTCAAATAAAACTAACGTGCGGGTATTTTACCGCAGCAACAGACAGGAGACATTGATTATCATAACGTGCAGTCATCTGCGCCAGTGTTTGTTTACCTTTTAGCATTGGTACGACGTGTCACATGGCGCGGCTCCGAAATGAGTATAATCTAGCGTCGGATGTGACGTCATGCTTGTTTCACAGAGCAATGCGCGCTGCGGTCATGTGAACTATATTTTAGCGCAGTTGACGTATGAGTAAAGCGGCCAGGACGGAGGGATTTATGTGCCTTTAAAAAAAAAAACTTCTAGACGACGCGGCACCTTGGAGGAAAGAGACCGTTCTTCCCCCCCCCCCCCCTCCCCCGCATTTCTATAAAGTATGCATCAACAAACAAAACATGGATATTGAGGAATGTCAAATGTTAGATCTTGACATATTAAATTACTTCAAAATGCAAAACAATTTCAGTTCAGATGCACTTGCTGCGCTATAACAGTTCTCTAGAGCCAATAATATGTATGTACCTTATACACAAAGCTCATTCACTGTTTTGCATTGTCCATGCAATAAAAAGTTTCATAATTAACAATCGTACATTTTTCCAAAAAGAAAGAAGCAAACAAGTCATTCTGCTGTGAATTTTTGGTAGTTTATGGCACGTTTACACTGTAAACTATACCAGTCTACTACAACTTCAACCTTCATTAGACGGTATTACATGAACAACAACAAGCACCAAAGACTGTCTGTGTAGAAATTTGAGATACGTGCAGTTCACACAGTTTGTTACAAGTTTCAACGAACAAGTTTTAACGAGGGAACAACAGGCCCTTCCCAAGACTTAAGGTGCGACCGACGCAGTCTTGTGCATGAGTTGAGAGTATTTACGTTGGTGAAACTAAGAAGAGTTAGGAAACTTCCGACCAGGTGAGATCCTCCTTTCATTCGGCGTAATAGCTCTAAGGGGGATTTCAACCTGTGTAATATCAACTGGCTTAGTGCCACTACCTCCGAACTTAATCCAAGTGCCAGTCTTGAGTTTCTTGACTTCATCTAAGACCATAATCTTGTACAACATGTTACAAAACCTACACGCCATCGTTCAAACCAGTGCTCCAGTTTACTCGATTTGCTAATCTGCTCTCCCTCTCTCAACCTCTCCTCAATCACTCACTCACCTGCCTTTGAGCGTGGTGAACATGATGTCCTCACTTTTTCACTTGATCTTGACTTTTCTACCAAAGCCAGTCCCTTTCCTTCTTACAACCTTCGCTCAGCTGATTACACGCTTGTTAACCACATTATTTCTTCCATAGATTGGTCTACCGAACTTGCCGATCTTGACGTTGGCTCACAGGTTCAAACACTAACCGCATTTATCAAGCCATTATCTCCCGTTTCATTTCTGTGGCCAAGAAGCCTTCTTCCTCCCGCCCATCCTGATCCACACCCGAACTTCTTTAAACAAAACAAAAAAAAGCGTTCATATCGTCTGCTTCGTTCCTTTCCCTCTCCATCTAACATGGCAAACTTCCTCGCTGCAAGGGATAATGCTATCAAGCATATCAAACTTGCTAGAACTTCATTTGAAAGCAACCTGATTAAACGCTCCAAAAGAACCCCTATTACTCTTTTCCTACCTTAAAAATGATAACAAAACTGTTCCCTTAATTTTTTCTCCACAACTTTCCTTCCTGCTTCTTCTCGCAGTCCAATTCCACCCACAGGTGGCGTTGTTCATTTCTGTGTGGCTGATGTTCTTTCCTCTCTCCTATCCCTTAAGGAAGACTTTTTCAGGTCCTGATAACATTCCTCCTATTTTTCTTCGTAATTGTGCCAGTTCTCTTTCCACCCCCTTGTTTCACATATTCTCCGATTCCATCTTTTCTAGTGCCCTTCCTTCATGCTGGAAGGGTGCACATATCACTCCAATTCATAAATCGGGCTCCCTTTTCTTGTTATTAATTACAGACCTATAAGTCACCTCTCGTCCATCTCAAAAATCCTTGAACGGTTAATCTATTCTGATCTTTTTGCTGAATGTGCTCAACTCAATATTATTCCGGCCTCCCAATATGGTTTCCTTCCAAAACGTTCTTGCCTTACCAATCTTCTCTCCATGTATGATCACATTACTAAACTTATTGACATTGGTCTACCATGTGACCTTGTTTTCTTTGATTTCAGTAAAGCCTTCAACACTGTCTCACATGCTAAGCTATTATCCAAACTTACAACTTTCGGTTTTTCTCATGGCATTATTTCCTGGCTTAACTCTTACCTACTCTTTAGGTGGCAACCGGTCGTCCTTCGTGGTTCCTTTGCTCCTTGGCTTCATGTTACCTCTAGTGTTCCTCAAGGATCTGTTTGTTCTTGGCCCCCTCCTGTTCAATATTTTCATCTCTGTCTTACCTTCTGTTATTCGTTCTCCTAATGCCTGTTATGCTGATGACTTACAACTCTCTCGACGAGTTGTGCACTGGGCTACTACCAATTCCCTCCACTTTAATACTGAAAAATGTCACGTCCTTTACCTTGGGCGTAATATCCCGCACCTTCCTTATCGTCTTTCTGGCAAGTCTATTACTCCTGTTGCTAGTCAACTTGACCTTGGCATCCATATCGACATCGTTCTGAATTTCAATCTTCACACTGAAAATGTCATCTCCAGTCTTTCGTAAAGCCCATTTTGTTCTGAAGGGTTTCTCCAACCTTACACCCTCCCTGTTTGCTATTTTGTTTAAAAATGTTCTCTTCCCAGTCTTTAATTATTGCTCCCAAATTTGTCGTCCCTACAATCTTTGCTGACTTAATCGTCTTGAAAACTGTCAACGTCGCCTTACCAAATAGTGTCACGCTATTCGTTCCTTACCTTATTCCAATCGCCTACGTAAACTTGGTATTACCTCCATTCGTGATCGTTTTCATCATGGCGACATGATGCTTACCTACCAACTTATTCACAATCGCCTTGATATAGACCATGTTTTTTCTCTCGCTCCAAATTTCAACTTCACCCGTGGCCACCCTCTCCTTATTGCTGGCATCGTCTCTCGTTTTAAACTACTCTTTCACTTTTTCACGGAAAGGGTTTTGGAACTCCCTCCTGCAATCTGTTGTGCTCCTTCACTCAACACTTGTAAGTCACACTTTGACGCACTTGTTATCTAACTTCGTTGGATTTTGGGTGGGTGGGTGCTTCGTGCACCGTCAATCTCTATTTCTATTTTTATTGCCGAGCCTATCGCACGCTTCCATTTACAAAAAAAAAAAAAAATCCCCCCAACACGAAGCAGACTTATGCCCCCATCCAAAATGACTAAAAAAAGTTCTCCCCCCCCACCAACCGATGCATAATGACCGGTCCCTTTATGGCAGTTGACTATATCATTGATCGCTATAGCTTCCTATTGGCTGGTACGAAAGCACGTTCGCTATCTTTTCTTGGTGTTGCCTAAAGTGCCAGTAAATGTTCTCTTCGGATAAACGCCAAGCGCTTCTGAATTCTAAACCACCTAAGTTTTGAAAATAGACTTTGATGTGCCAGAATTTCTTTTGGGGCCCGCCTGAGGCCGGGGGCCGGTCGCCACCCTTGTGACCCTGTAGCTACGCCGCTGTATAGTTCCCCCGATATCAGAAAATGTGCTACACTATTGGATGACGTTGTTGGGGTGGCACAAGGATCAACACCGAGTTGTAATGACTGCGTACTAAGAGTACGTAAATTTAAACATAAGCATAAACTTATACGCACATGGTAGAGGCCTATACAGCTCAAATCATGCTTCCAGATGCTGCTATACTTCATGACAAAATACAAATCAACTGACTTTAGGGCGCGTTTACGCAACAAGACTCTCACTCGCCGAAACGTTGCTAGTGTGTCACTGTGTATTGACGACGAGTTTCCATTGTCGTCTAACAGAATTGGGCAAACGCAAACAATTAAATGTATTATAAATAATAAGGGTAAAGAACAATGTAAAACAAATTTAAGCAATGCTCAACAATATCGTCATTTTTCGCTACTTCAGAATTTGCGTATTCTCGCACAAAGAACAGCTTTTAGCTGTGAGCAAACAACGGTAGTAAACATAGCTTCCCGCAGCGAGAGTTCATAATTTGACATGGCGTCCATATCGTATTTCTGGAATCGACAATAAACTGCTGAATGCTGAACGTCCATTTAGAAATCGTTCCACCATTTTGTAAGGCAGTAGGAATCGGTGTCGTGTTGGCATAATCTACACCGACATGCGCGCGCATACTACTTCGTGTCGCGAGCCACGAGGAGAGTGTCTACTACGACGGCGCATTTCTGCCATGCCACCGCACATGAATTCTCGCACGCCAAAGCAAATGCCCCACGCCCAAAGTTAGGAAATCGCGCGCCCAAGAAGAAAATTTCGTGCACAAGAAGGAAATCACGCGTCCATCCAAAGCCACCTTGTACAACAGCCCGAAGCTTACAATTCCCAAACAGCTACCTCTTTCAAAACAGACCCAAAGCCGGACAAAACAACCAAAACCTGTAACAAGGAACAATTCTCGCTCAAAGCGATGTACACAAATACAGACTTACTAAATAACAATTATACTGAAACTGTTTCATATATGGCGACCCACAAGCCAGATTTCCTGGCAGTTACTGAGACTTGGTTCTCATCCCTTAACTTGGTACCCATTTTTCCAGGCTATACGATTGTTTTTATTGTTGCGATAAAATCGGACACCACATCGGAGGTGTAGCAATCTTTGCCGCAAATCACCTAAATACAACCCTATTAAACATCGACGTCCAATTTGAGAGCTTCTCTTGCAACCCAGTTTACTTTAGATAATAGACTCTTTACGCTACGAGTGATTTATCGTTCACCAAATTCTCCACATGAAAATAATACTCTTTTGCTTGAACTATTGCAAACTCCTCCGAAGCAAAACCTTTTACTATTTGGTGATTTCAACTACCGTCTTATCGACTGGGATAAGCGCACATCGGATGCGGATGCAAAACCCTTTCTTGATCTCGTGCTTGACCTACACCTCACTCAGATGATCCAATTCCCAACCCGAGGAGACGCCAAACTTGATCTCTTCTTTGTTACTGATCCTGAACTGTTTTCCCAGGTGGAGCACATAGGCAAACTCGCAAAAAGTGACCACGATGTTTTGCTTGCCCAAATCGATATTTTCAAAGCCAAACAAACTAAAACTAGAACGAAATACAACTACTCTGGTCGGACATTGGTACTTCCCCATTTGTCCATAAACTCAACTATTGCAGATGCCTGGAGAATACTATCGCGCGAAATGCAATCTTTTATTCGGTCTATAGTTACACTTACATCCCCTCAGCCAGTACGAAACCTAAATGGCTAATGCCTTCCACTCTTAAACTTATAAAGAAGAAAAAATGTCCTTGGCGGAAGTTTCAATGTACAAATAATCTTTTTTACAAAGAGAAATATGAGGTTCTTGCTTGCGACGTTTGTTCCAGACTAAAAACTGATAAAAAGAACTTTGAAACCAACCTTGCATCAGGAGCAAGAGCATGCAAAAAACAAGCATTCCCATTGGACCATTAAAAAATTCTGTAAACATCCTTGTACAAGAACCTGGACTTATGACTTGCTCAATTCTTGTTTTTGTTGTAACTTTGCAGCGCCGAGCCATGGTGACCATGAGCTGCCACCTGTTCTCCCTGCTCCTGTGTGTATACCGCCACTTATCTTTAACCACGAAAACTTGTCCTCAGCATTTAATGGCTTGGTGGCTGGAAAAGCTACAAGTCCCGACAACTTATCCACCGATTTCCTAATACAACATAAAACTATACTTGTTGCCAGGCTAGTCCATATTTTTAACGAATTTTTACAATCTGGTTTTGTCCCAGCCGAGTGGCTACATGCCTATGTCACCCCCATTTTCAAAAAAGGTTGTCGGCAGGACCCAAAAAATTATAGGCCTATCAGTATTACGTCACAGCTTGGAAAATTTTTTGAAATTATACTTTGTAAACATATAACTAAATTCATTGAAAGTGAGAGTCTAACCAGCCCTGATCAACATGGCTTTCGGACGGGTTTCTCTACCGTGAAGACCCTTCTAGCGTTTTACGGGAATTTTTACCACGCCATGGATGAAAATATCCCAGTTGATTTTTTCTACATGGACTTTTTCTACGTGGACATGGAGTTCTACATGGAGTGAAACTTAAGTCCTTTGGTATTTGAGGGCAGATTTCAAAGTGGATTGAGTGCTGGATCTCAAACCCTACTCAAACAGTTGTCATAAATGGTAGTCATTCTGGTTGTGTTCAGGTCACTAGTGGAACGAGCCGAGGATCTGTTTTGGGCCCCCTCTTATTTTTACTCTACTTTGATGATTTTGGCAAAGAATCTGTAAACAGCCTAGCAAAATTCGCGGACGATACCAAAATTGGCGCTTGCTTGAGCATGCCACAGTCCTCTTCTCTACTCCAAGCTGACATTGACAACCTACAAAGTTGGAGTGAAGTATGGAAATTGGATATTCACCCCAAAAAACCTCTATACTCCACATTGGAAATAATAATCCAAATTTCCCTTATTACTGGAACACTAACGTTTTAAACTCTGTCGACACCACCATGGATCTTGGTATCACAATTAGCGATAATTTCAATTTTTCGATCCACATCAAAACAGTTATAGCTAAAGCAAATTCCATTTCTTGCTTAATCGGTCGAACTATCATATCACGTGACCGTTCTATTTACTTTACATTATTCCTCGCTCTAGTACGCTCGAAGATTGAGTACGCTATCGATTTCTGGTGCCCTTACTACAAAAAAGATCTAATAGCCTTGGAAAACGTTCAAAGACGATTCACTAAGAGAGTCAGAAACCTAAATAATCTAACATACCTACAACGTTTACTCTTTCTAAATGTGCCTTCCATTTGGTGGCGTTATGTACGATCTGGCATCCACACCCTGTTTAAAATCTTAAAATTTAACTACGGTGGTCCTACTCTTCGAAAACACCTTCAATTGCAAACTTACGCAGCTACCAGGGGTCACTCCTTGAAACTTAAATTTATTTTCCGTAAACATGTGTGGGCAAACAACATTTTCTTTTCTCGACTACAACAAATTTGGAACAGCTTACCTGAACAAGTGATCTCTTCATCCTCTGTCAATACTTTTAAAAATGCATTTGATTCTCACATCTTGTGTACATCCCCTGAGCTTACTACTTTCTTTTTCAACTAATCTCCCTAGCATGGACAATCCGTAAATGACTGGTTTATAAAGCTTATCAATTTAGCATCTCCTATGTGAAAAGAGTATGCATGTTAAGATTTATTATTGATAAAAGGAATTTTGTATTTGTATATAACCAAATTATCGTATAACGATTAGTAGAAGAAATGCATCTTTGCAGCATTATGTATAAAAATTGTATTTTTTTTCTTTACTCTAGACATCCAATCTTTTTTTTTATTTTCCTAAAAATATGAAATTTAGTATCTCTTATGGGAAATGAATATGCATGTAAAGACTTATTATTGCTAAAAGCAAGAATTTACAAGAATTTAAAGGATTTTTGTATTTGTGTATAACCAAAGTATACTTATAACAATTGTAGAAGAAATGCATATTTGCAGCATTATGTATAAAAATTGTATTTATATTTGTCGTTACTTTTGACGCCCAATTCTTCTATTTTTAGTTCCTAAGAATATGAATTTAAGCTGCATAAGTAGCATCAAGAGTGATTGTGGATTGCACTGAATGTAAACTGGACCATGTTTAAATTTGTGTACATCACGGAGGCCGGTATTTGTTTGTTTTTATTTATTGTGTTCTTGTTAGTCATGTAATGCCTTTTGACGATTTGACAGATATAAATAAAGTTAAAGTTAAGTTAACAAGGAACTCCACTGCTCCTGCCTTCCAAGATGGAAGTTCACCCAAATTAAAAAATTCGCCACAACTAAGAAATTCACCCAACTAAGAAATTCGTCCCAACTAAGAAATTCACCCAAATAAGAAAATTGCCCCAATTAAGAAATACGCCTCAATTAAGAAATTCGCCCCTATGAAGAAATTAGTCTCAATTAAGAAAACTCCCCAATTAGAAGAAAATTCGTCCCAATTTGCAAAATCTATCCTAATCAAGAAATCTGCAGAACTGCGCCAAAATGCCACAACTGAACGATTAAGTTAATTGTGTATGCCTATAAATACTATACACATTATTTGAAACTTTTCTTTTTAATTTACTTAATTGTACTTCGAAGTTTGTTAATAGTCAGGCAGCAGAGATGGTAAAATTCAAAGAATTGTTCACTTTTTCATAAAAGCATGAAAATCGGCATGATGAATGTGTATGCCTGTAAGATCATTTGCAGATATGGAGCCATTTCGAAATTTACCAACTTCGAAATTTACCAACTTCGAAATTTACCAACTTCGAAATTTACCCAGGAGCCCTTAAATCCAAAATGGCGGTCAAAATGGCAGTTGAAAAACTTTTTTTTTTGCTATGATTCCTTCTCGTTAACCGTCAACAAATCAAAAGCATAAAGTGAAACAAAAACGTTCAGCACACAATTCTGGACAGGAAAGGTGATATACACCTTTTACGTAAAAGCATCCATTCAACGCTAAAATCATATTTCAAATATATCGCCCTTAGTTTACTCGAATGTTCCTTTTTTCAATTTGTTGTTATAGGGATTTTCGGGATCAAAGTTACTTGCGAGCCCTCTAATAGCCCAAAATGGACATACTTAGGATATTCTGAAAAGTGGGGATCTTCTCTTTCCATCAGTCCTAACCAAAATTGTTTAGTTTAGCTACGGACAGTCCTAAGCCCATTAAAGGAGAAGAAGTAATGGCGTAGAAGTGAAAGTGTATGGCGATTTTCGAATTCAAAGTCTTCTTACGAGCTCTCTAATAGCCCGAAATAGACATGCTTAGGATATTCTGAAAGATCGGAATTTGTTCTTTTTATTAATCCTAATAAAAATGATTTAGCTTAGCAAAGGACCGTCCTACGCTCATTAAAAGGTGACAACGTACCAGCAAAAACATATGGTGAGTTTCGAATTCAAAGTGCTATTGTGAACTCTATAATAGCCGAAATGGACATGCCTAGGATATTCTAAAAGATAGAAATCTTTTCTTTCCTAATATTGTTTAGCTTAGCTAGGGACCGCCTACCCCCATTTAAAGGTGGAGATGGCATAGGGAGCGAAAGCTTATGGTGATTTTTGAATAAAAAGTGTTCGTACGAGATCCTTAATGGATAATAGCCCGAAATGAACATGCTTAGGATATTCTGAAAGATTGGAATTTATTCTTTCCGTCAATCCTAATCGAAATTGTTTAACTTCGCAAGGGACCACGCTACGCCCATTTAAAGGTGACAAGGGAGTAGTCTAGTGGCGAAAGCGTATGGTGATTTTCGAATTCGAAGTGCTCTTATGAGCTCTCTAATAGCCCGAAATGGACATGCTTAGGACGTTCTGAAAGACTGGAATTTATTCTTTCTGTCAATTCTAATCGAAATCATTTACATTAGTAAGGGACCGTCCTACGTCTATTTAAAGGTGAGGAGGTAATGGCATAGCGACGATAGCGATAATGAGTTTCAAATTTAAAGGTCTACTCTGAGCTCTTTAATAGCCCAAAATGGACATGCTTTGGATATTCTGAAAGATATGAATCTGTTATTGCCGTCAATCCTAATCAAAATTGTTTAGCAAGGTATCGTCCTACGCCCATCTAAAGGTGACGAGGTAACAGCATAGCGCCGAAAGTGTATTTTCTTTTGCTAATAGCCCAAAATGGATATGCTTAGGATAGTCTGAAAGATAGGAATCTATTATTTACATAAATCCTAACCGAAAGAGGTAATGATAGCCTATAATAGCGGCGAAAGCATATAGTGATTTTTGAATTCAAATTGCTCTTGCGAGCTCCTTAATAGCCCGAAATGGAATGCTTAGGATATTCCGAAATACGGAATCTGTTTTTCCATCAATCCTAACCAAAACCTTTTAGCTTAGGTAAACATACAAATATGAGGATTGACAATATTCAATGGCAATTTTAAATCATAAAGAGCTGCTACAGCTTCACTAGTAATAGATGTAGGACAGTCCCTAACTCCCTATCTAAGCTAAACAATTTCGCTTAGGATTGATGGAAATAATAAACTCCGTTCCCATCTTTCAGAATATCATAAGCGTGTTTATTTCGGGCAGTTAGAGAACTAATAAGAGCACTTTAAATTTGAAAATCACCGTACGCTTTCGCTGCTACGTCATTACCTCTTCACATTTAAATGAATGTAAGACGGTCCCTAGCTAAGTTAAACAATTTTGGTTAAAAGTGATGGAAAGAATATATCCCCACCTTTCAGAATATCCTAAGCATGTCCATTTCGAGCTATTAGAGGGCTCGCAAGTGCACTCTGAACCCGAAATTCACTATAACAACCAACTGAAGAAAGGAGCGTTCGCGTGAATTATGAGTGATATATTTGAAATACGATTTTGGGGATGAATGGTTGCGTTTACGTGAAGGATGTGTATCAACCTTTCTGTCAGAATTGTGTGCTGAACGTTTTTGTTTCACACGGTTAAGGAGTTACACCCTCCCCCCCCTAAAAAAAAAACCTTTTTCAACCGCAGTTTTGATCGCCATTCGAATTTAAAGGGTCCTGGGTAAATTTTGAAGTGGCTCCATATCTAAAAATGATCTTACAGGCATACACGTTCATCATACCGATTTTCATGCGTTTATAAAAATTGAACGATTATTCGGCTCTGCCACCTGACTATAACGAAAGCTGTACAGGGCTACATCTCCTGGAATTCTTGCTTGCGACATACCAGGCACCAGCGATTTTACTTGTTTCACTGTGAGCGTTACATCTACTGGAATATTAGGATATGCGTTTTAAAAATTCAAGCTTCCTATTTTTAAGTAAAACAACAAAACAGTGGTTGGTAAATATCGTTCTGAGTTCAGAATGATTCGGTCCTTCAAAGGAGTGATATCAGCAGACCAAAACATTCGCCAAGTTAATCACACAGTCAAATAGTTCGAAAGTTAAATGAAAACTAGAACATTGCTACTTTCGGTAGCAACGTTCAAGTTTTCATTTAACGACCAAATTATTATTGGGTGCAATTAACTTGACGAATTTTTTGGTGTGTTGATATCACTCCTTTGAAGGGCCGAACCATTCGGAACTTAGCGGTTCCTGTTACCAGTTTTGGGTTTTGATATGATACCACTTCTTTTTTTTTTGTGTGTGTATATTAGACTCAACTGAACTAGCCTGTAGATTTGTAATAATGTGCCTGAGCGGCCATTTTTCCAATATTTTTATTTCATATTACTCTTTTAAGAGGCCGAACCATTTTCAATTTAGTCGCCTCTATATTAGTTTTTGGTTTTGTTTTAATTCTTTTTTTTTAAATTTAGTTGGTATCACTCCTTTCTGAAGCCGAAACATTCTCAACTTGGCGGCCTCTTTACCAGTTTTTGGCTTTATTTTTACATTTTGTTTGGTTTTCGTGAATTGGACATATAGACACAATTTCTTTGGCAACGTTGTTTAGATTTTTCGCGACATACTAATGTGTGTCTAGATACGCACGTCAGTATACACGTTATCATTGTGCGAACTTTGGCCGTCCAACTGAAAGACGATGCCGACAATACCAACAATGGTTGTAATTATACTTTACGCGCCTTCCCACGCCATTCCGGTTACGTCCCCAAGGCTGGTGGAATGATATCACTACTTCCAAAGGCCGACCCTTTTTCGCCAAACATCCAAAGAGCAAAGAAAGCGGAGCCCGCTTCACTATGTCAACAGCGAAAATGACGACGGCCTTAGTCCGATTTTGCATTGAAAGCCACTTTGCACTTACGCTATGGCGTCGCGCTACAATGGTTTACGTCCTCGACAATTGAATTGTTGCCTAACTTGGCGCGACTAAACTGATCGTTGACTTAAAAACAAAATATTTTTTTCTGCAGTTCCTGCCGTAACAGCCCAGCAACCAAAAATGGACCTTCAGTTCCAACTAGATTGACTTTCGATTGAGAGAAAGAAAAATTACAAGACACAGTCATCACCAAACTGATTCAAATGACTACCAACTGATTTAAATATTAGCATTAAGCTTGGGTGAATGGCAGCTACCCAAGCACTTTGGTCCATTAAGGCCCCATAAATTACGGACAACGACCAGTCTGGCGTTCTTGAGTACGGTCGGCCCGGTCGGCCCTTGGACAGGAAGGCGCCTTGAAGTCCTGCACGCACTCCAACAAACGCTTAAGGTTAAAACTTGTCAATGATGAATGGGACGCCTTCGGAGTCATCAATCGATGGTCATTTCAATGACGTATAGAGCCGAAAATATTAATTTTAAGAGTTAGGCTTAACACTTTTTAAATAGTCTGATCACGTTTCTTGAAAAAATTACGATCGTTAGTTCCCCGACAAAGACAGACTTGTCCTTAATTGGGCCAGGTGATTCCCTTTGTAACGTTTTGACGGATGAAAAGCGTGTTCATTTCAACGCTAATTGAAAGTTTACCCAGGATCAGTGAAATTTTGAATGATGAAATGGCATGTCCCCCGTTGCGAATGAAACATGGCTTGTCAGCACTCGTTTGTCATCAAATAACGTATTTGTTTCGTCTTCTTTATAGTTTGGTCGCTTTAATTTAAAGTTTGTAAAACTGAATAGTGTAGGCTGACGCGTGCCAGCCGAAGCCAATAAGCGAGATGGACAATTTTGATAGGTAATTCCACTCAGAAATTCTAGAATCGTTTACATGCCGCAATCGACATGAATACGAGGCATCACACGGTCCTTCTCTTCCAGGAAATGCCAAGGTTGACCGATATCAGGCTCGAACTCAGGACCTCTAGCACATGAGACAGTCGTGCTAATCATCAAACCACCTTACCCCACTATTACTATAGCCTACTGATCAGCCTGCTTATCAGACTGCAGATTACCACAACATGATGCAGTTTTTATTACCTATTGTAGGCTTATTCACACGATTTTGTTTTAGTTGATCAGCCCAATCTTACATTAAAGATGCTTCCTTTATTGACTATTGGCTTGCCTTCATACATGCTTTTTTTTATCGATGCAGGATGGTGAATTTAATTCAATAAGACATTTTGCCTTCACATAATATTCAATAAGACAACAGAAAAATTAAACAACAGAAAAAATTGCTGCGAATGTGTGCGAAGTCACGTTTCCGAATTCATAAGTGAAGGAGTCATTTCACCATTCATAATTTAGTGTTCTGGTAAACAGGGATGTCGGGAAGTTGGATGGGTGGGAAGCAGATTCACCGACTTATTAAATATGCCGACTTGTATTTGGTGAAATATACCACGTGTCCTCCACCGTGTATAGTGGCCCATCTCACTTGCCATTAGCGTCGATTATCAACTCGCCGACACAGGCATTTTATGCCAAAACTTAGACATAACTCGGTAAATAACATTTCAGGTTCCGGTAAATAAACGTCAGTTATGACACAAGATAACAGTTTGAATACTTATACAGATACACAATTGGATTCCTAAATAATACCTTTATATAAACTAGGAAACAGGCTTTGGGTCTATTGTAGGCAGAGTGGAGAGAAACTTATTTTAAATTTATATTTACTCTCATTATAATGGCTTTGCAATACTTGCTAATGGTCCTTAAAAAGCTGGGAGTAATATTCATTCGGCTACATTTGAGTTGAAGTTCTTTGCAGTTGTTTTTTTTTTTTTTTAAATTTTTGCTTTTTTTTTTTTAGGTATAGGTTACGTTTTATATAAATTTTAAAATGATTTCGTTTGCTCCCACTTTTACATTCTGTTTCGTTATTTGCAGCCTCTTTACGCCATTGCCGCTAGTAAAATACCACGTTAGACACCGTGGTTAAGCTGGCAAAGAACGTGCCACCGTCAATAATGCTTACATTGATTATATTTATTGCAGAGTATCTTTCTTAGCAAGTTTTGCAAGTTAAACGCGCCTGAATCGGTAGTCCACTCGAAACTACTTTACATTTTACAATTTTATGGATTTGATGGTAAATTACCTGAATGGATCAAAGTTTTCATTTGTGATCGATCCCAACGAGTGTTGATTGATTCCGCACTTGCTGATGAAACCAAAGTAATAAGTGGGGTTCCTCAGGGATCAGTCCTCGGCCCACTACTGTTTATCCTTTTCATAAATTTAATGATCTCACCAGTACAACGCAAGCAGTGAGTGAGCCTAGACAAATTTGCAGACGACTTGAAATTACACTCTTCCATTATTAATAACTATACGACTGCACCAGACTGCACCAAACCCCCCTACACTCAGCATTAGGGCGTTTGTCCCCCTTTCCCCAGCAAAAAAGTAAACATGCAACACATATCCAAACAATGCTAACAACAACACTGTAAACCTTGCATGTTAACAACAACCAGAAAACTTTGTCAGAAACAGAATTCAACAACACTTTGGGAGAAGCAAGCACACACTGCAGCTTGAGAAAAGCTTTCCCGCAACTGCTGCCCCCTTCCACTTTGTCCGGTGCCCCTTTGTTCACACTGACAGCTAAAGGCAATACCAACTTTGCATAGTTGTTTAACATGTGCAAGCCATCACCAGTCAATCCTAACATAGACTTGACGTTTTTCTTCGTGTTTATAACCAATAAAGCAGATTTTGCTTCCACTTTCACTACAACTAGGCACCTACACTTTTGCTTTACCCTTGCAGACAGAGGACCACTAATAACTTCCTCGTTCACTTGTCTGCTCGTGACATTCCCAGGTTTCCCTCCTGAATCCCACACCTGAGATCGCCTGTACAAATCTTTACCATTCACTCCTTCCACTCCCATGACCTTCAATCCAACCTTATTACTAGTAGTAACCTGTGCAAACTCATCTTTCCATCTTTCCCTCTTTCCATCTGCGATTTCCCTCTTTAACCTCACCTTACTTCCGTAAACTAACACCGCTGGAGTGAAGTTGGCCGTCTCACAAAAAGTAGACGTACTTGTAAACTTAGCTGGTGCTAAAACATCATTCCCTTTGTCAGGATACTCCAAATCCAAAGCCCTGCTACAGTCTACCCTCGTTCTGTGCAACCATTCTACAGCCTGAGACTGTGAATGATAAGGCATACTAGTTACAAGGCCGATTTCACACTCCTTCAAGAAACAAGCTGCCCGTTCAGAAACAAACGGTTTTCCAACATTCGATTGGAGTTCCACCGAGAACCCAACCCCTGAACAAATCGCCAAGCTTTCATTTACTACCATGTGTGAGTTAGCCCCCCTGACAGCCACTGCTTCAGGATACCTAGTCGCCCTCTCACAAACCTTTAAGACATGCTTATTTCCGTCAGACGTCACTTTGAAAGGCTTTACGAATTCCACTTCCACCTTACTGAAAGGCTCTGCCACCACCGGAACTAAAATCATTTCGTCCTCTCCCTTCCTCACACCTTTTCTATATTTCTTACAGATTTCACACCACTCTATCCAATTTTTACATTGTGCACACATTCTTGGCCCATGCAATACTTCTTGCAACCTGGCAATGTTCGTTTCCATGGCCATGTGCCCAAAATAGGCATTAGCATGTGCCCTCCTTACCAGTTGCTCCGTAAGCATTTTAGGTACCACTACCTGGTCACCCGCCTTAGTGCCATTTGCTGCCGACCATTTCCTACTTAAGACATCATCCTTCCAAAAAAACGATGTACCTTCAATGTCAGCTGCCACTCGACATCCCTCCAACCCAGGATCAAGCACCTGCCCTTGCATTAAAACTTCAGCGTTAACAGCTAACAAGTCTTGAATTCCTGTTGTCAACAAACCTACATTTTCTTTCCCTGCAACCGTTTTACCAATTTCCGTACTCCTTACAGAGTCGGCCACAACACTAGCTTGTTTATTGACTAAAACGTGTTGTGACTGGACAACTGTATCATTTCGTGCAAGCCCATTATCTTCGACCTTGACACTAATTTCAGCAATTATCTTATTTTCACTTGCAACATTTCTAACACTTTCCTCCGTTTCCTCATCTTCACCTTTAAAAAGCTCATCCAATACACCACCATCAATAAATTGCTCTACAGCCTGCTTTTCGTTACTTTTCTTTCCATTGATACCTGTTTTCGACCTAGCTATCGCATTCCGTGTGTTGTTTACCTTTGTTTCAATTTTCTGTAGCTTTTCGTAAGACTTTTGGCTAAGCAGAAAGTCGTACGCTTCGTCCTTAAAAAATGGCGACACGCCGCATTCCAGCATAATGTAGCCCTCTTCTGTAGCCAACTTTACCTTTGCCACAGGAAAGTCCGTCACGTTTTGACTTACAACTGACGACAAAACCACTCTTTTCCCTGTGAACGAACTAGGCTCTACTATTTTACTTGAAACCACATCCATAAATGCACCTGTATCAAGCAAGTAACTACCAGGCTTTCCATTAATCGTACATTTCTTACATAACTGGCTTTCCACCGAGTGTGTACCACTTTTACCTTTAAAAGAGCTAACCTCCTTTCCACTATGTACACTAGGCAATTGAGTACATACATTTCCCACTGAGGCTTTGGTACCATTGTTGGGACAATCCCTTTTCAAATGCGAGCTCGAGCTACAAATGTAGCACTTACGTGGCTCGTCCGCTTTTAAAGGCGCTCTCCTACTAGACTGAGTAATGTCGTTAGCTTGCGGCCTTGCTTGCGCATTGTAAGCCGAAGCTGTAGTACCATTGTTCGTACCATTATTACCTGAACCATTTCTAGTACTATTGCTATTGTTACCATTACCATTGTTACTGTTCCCATAGTTACCAGTACCATTCCCTTGGTTGCCTCCATTGTTTCTGTTACCTTGACTACCTTGATAACCATTACCATTCCGATATCTGCCATAACCATTACCATTGTTACCCCCTCCACGGTAATTATTTCCGCCCTGTGGTCCGCCATTTCCATTGTCAGAACCACTCCCCTGTCTTAGAACTGCTTCTTGGCGATTAGCACAGTAATCGTCTACAAGCGAAGCTAAGTTCAAAACAGACTCTTGTTTACCCTTATCAATAAGCCAATCCTTAAAATTACCTCCCACTCTATAAGTTTCTTCCCTTTTTCGTCTCATTTGTTCCACCTATAGCCTCATGCTTTTAATTCTAGCCTCCCCTTCTAACCTCATGTTTTTAATTCTAGCCTCCCCTTCTAACCTTATGCTTTTTCTCCTAGCCTCCCCTTCTAACCTCATGTTTTTAATTCTAGCCTCCCCTTCTAACCTTATTTTCATTATTTCTACCTCCTTCTCCAACTTTTCTTTTTCCCTTGCTAATTTTTCCCTTGCTAATTTTTCCCTTGCTAATTTTTCCCTTGCTAATTTGTCCTCCCTCACTCTTAATTCTTTTTCCCTTGCTTCTCTTTCCCTCCTTAATTCATCAGCAAACCTTTTATTTCTCAATTCAAGCTCCCTAGCAAATTTCCTTTTATCTACTTCTACTCCTGCCTGATTTTTCTTCTGAACCTTCTCCCGTTCCTCTCTTTCTAATCTTAATTGTTTCACCTGCAATCTTATTTTGTTTAACTCTGCTTCAAAAGCTAACCTCTCTTTTACTTCATTTATAACCCTTTTTGCCTCCTCTACAGTTTCAATAGCTGCTTCAAGATCATCCACCAACAAAGTTCCTCTCTCCAACTCACCTTTAAACATAGCCAAAATTTCACCTTTTCGCTCAGGCGCATGCAACCCTAATTCCTCGCACACAGCTTTCAAATCAACCACAGTTTTATCACTAAGCAACTCCATTGTAAAATTACTTAATTACCTAAGCAACCAACAATCAAAAAAATTAGCACCAACACGCACAACAGTTCCCGCAAGCTTTAAACAACACTTTTTTCCCAAACGCCCTAATACCAAGGTGTAAAAAAAGTTTGCCACAGCTCACCTGTTGCCGCGTTGTGGAGACGCTGCCAAGACGACTTCTACATCCAAACTGACGAACCCAGGCTTGCACTGACGATGACTTCAAACTCTATTTCGCTTCTTCCATTACCGGAATTCGCCGAAATTTTCCTTCTCACACGACGAAGTGCAGCATTACCGCCCACTCTCGCTGATAGGAATGTTCTCCGTCCCTCGTCCAGTCGCAATCTTGTCTGCCAGCTCAGCTTTTCCGTCTCTTGACTCGTCTTTCTTGAACAGCAGAAGCCCCTTTAATCTTCCTCCCACGCTGGTTGCCGCCAAAGTCGAACTTCTGCCATGGAAAGTGAACCCACTGAGTTGGAGAAGCTCACCACTACCATCTAAGTTGACTTGACCGCCGACTTTCGATGCAGCTGTGTCCCTTTAACGTGAAAGTCCGGATGCAAGCCAAAACTGCTGGTTTCTTCGACGTGTAAGCCCAGCTTGACCGCTGTCACCAATGTATTTACTTTACACTTGATGCAGACGCAATTTGCTCCACCACTGCCAATGTAGACACAAAGGCAGCACCCTGACCGTTGAAACTCGAACAAATCGACATGAACTTCAGCTGCTTCCTCGACGTGAAAGTACGGCTACACCGCTGCCACCAATGTAATTTCAAGGGTTCACTGCAGACTTGTTAAATTCAAACTTCTTTACTTCCTCCTTTGACATAACGCAATTTACAAAAATAAACATTTAACAATCCGCACATGAATCGAGAAATTGTCCAACAAGACAGTTCGTGCATAGAGTCCTGTCCTTGTTGCGTTCTTGTTGGGAAAGACCTCTCTTCGCGCCAAACCATCTTCAATATATGGGCTAGTTCTCGCTACAAAATATGGAAACAGTTTCCGTAAAAGGAACGCACGTGTCTCGCACGTGAAATAATAACCAAAAACCCGGCATTCCAAAGTTGGCCAATGTTTCTTTTCATCGTTCGAGTAGAACACCATAATTAGCTCTAATTATAGTCATTAGGTAATTACGGTCAAGTCAGCAAGCAAGAGATGGCAACTTTACAGATGAAATCAACGGCGTTTGCTCTAAAAACTGTAGCAAATAATATGTCTTAAGTCTTACCAAAATACGGTTGATGGAAAGACCCCGGAATTCCACAATTTATTGAAATTCGCCCTTGAAAACTCGTAACATCCATCAAAACATGATTAGTGGTGGTGCCCGAAGTCGACATTTTCACTATTATTTATTGATATACTGAATTCCATTTCAGAGTTATCAAAATTATACAGCTTTCCTTTATTGTTCCTCTTGAAATTGCCTTTCCAATCATACCAAACACAACCGGAAGTAACTACCGGAAGTGGCACAGGGGCACTCATGATCATGATTTATGCATAGTATATGCATTAATGGAAATAATAGTGCTCAAAATTGATGTAATTGTTCACTTAGTGTAAAAAACATTAAATTTGATATGGATGCACGAGACGACGGGAAGGACGTGATATCCCCCCCCCCCCCCAAAATGGCTTTATGGCTGTATCTCCTTAACCGTCAACAAATCAAATGCGTAATGTGAAACAAAACGTTCAACACACAATTGTGGACAGGAAAGGAGATACACATCTTTACGTAAAAGCAACTCTTGAACCACAAAATCGTATTACCACCCTTCATTGGCGCGAAGGCTCCTTCTTTCAATTGGTGGTTATAGTGATTTTCGTGCTATACAGGGTGTTTAAAAAAAAACGCTACACGTCAAATTTTTTTAAGTCCAACAACCATTCCCCGTCGCTATAACCCTTATCCCTGACCTCATTTAAAGAAATAATGAAAATTATTCCTGACCTCAGAAAAGAAAGCTTTTATTTGCTTTTCAAATAAGAACACAAAAGGTAACAAAAGCATGGGACAACCCTGGTTGGGGGGGGGGGGG
>JAHWFP010217830.1:20673-35851 GCA_023313725.1 Lithobius niger | reverse complement strand
AAAAAAAAAATCAACGACGGACTGAAAGGCTCCGGGAGCCGGAGGTGAGGTGCAAGAAATAAAATGAAATAAAATAAAGTGTGTGCAGGTAATAATTTATGGTTTCCCGTCGGCGTAATCTTTTCCTTTTTTTCTCTTTTGTCCAGGAAAAAATTGACGAAATTTTTGTCGCAAGCGGTGCTAAACTTAAATAGCGATAAATTATGTTGAAGATGTGTAAAAAAAAAAAAGGTAATTATTAGTGGAATATTAAAGACGGTGTAAGTGGCTGGTAGCCACCGGCAAAATACCGAATTGGCACTTAAAATGTCTCTATCGATGCATGAATAAATTTTACTAGACATGTAATAAAGTTCTCGGCCGAGCGAGATGTACTTCAATACATGCGTTTACTGTTGGGCTGTAAAAATTAATTAGAAATATTTTTGGTAACCACTTCGCCGGTATGATTTCTGCCCAGTGCTCTGCGAACGAATCCAATACGGATTTTTACGTTACGACCGCATTTGGATAGCTTGGCCACCACACGAGAGATTTGCCGTAGAAATCACAAACGAAGCGACTGCGTTGTTTCAAAATGCATGAAATTTGCAGTAAGTGTTTTCTTTTTATCATTTGCAATTGTTTTCTGCATTCTTCACACTAAACGAACTTTCACTGTGATGTTTATGCAAAATGACTTTCTATTTTTCAGGTAACGGTCAGGGCCACTAGCTTTGTAGGTCGGGCTCCCTTACTTCTTCTAGTAAAAATCTGTTTAGCCATCCAACGAAAAACGCGAATGTTTCTGAAAATAATATTTCAGAAAAAAAAATGTTTTTGACAAATAAAATTTCTGAATATAATGTTTCTGAAAAAATGTTTCTCAAAGTAATGTTTCTGAAAATAATGTTTCTGAAAAATGTTTCTGAAAATAATGTTTCTGAAAAATGTTTCTAAAACATGGGAATTGGACTAGGTTTGCGCAATCCAATAAGGAAGTAAAGAGATGTTCGTTCTAATATAATGGATACTGAGTAACTCAAGCAATTCTCAAAATTTTATAACTGGTCTGTTAATTTAAAACCCACATGCCAGACCGTTCAGAATTTCCCAAATTGGTATTTTCAATTACTGTTGGTGATTTTTGTGGCGTAATCCGTTCCCACCCATGCTGCAATGTTGTGGGATGTTATACACCAGGTGATTTAGTCTGGGGGCTCACGCTTAAGTCGATGAGGGATTAGGATTAAGGAAGATTGTGCTTAGGCCTGGTAAACAAAACATAATCATTGTTGATAGTAATTAAAAACCAGCGTGCGGGGGTGTTTCTACTTAATTGGTTTCGTTCAGTCGGCAAATTAAAAAAAAAAAACCTTTCCTCCTTACAATACGCTTTGTAAACGAAGACGCGTGTTTTTTTTACGGTAAGAGGCAACGTACCTCAATTAATGAATGACTTAGCAAGCCTCCCAACCACCGACCTGAACTTAAAGGGTGATGACCACCAAACGACAAGCTGTAGCCTCTACAGCCATATGCCGCTATCTAGTTCTGTCAGGCCCTTACTTTCAACAGGCGAAGAAACACACAAATAAATATCTTTTTTACACAGCAAATAAGCCTCATCCCTCCTTAATTACTGATTGTAAAGTTGGTGCGCCCAAGTGCACCAGGAAGCAACTGGTAAAGTTGAGCCTAACGACATCACGGGCGCTTTTTTCTATATATCGACCGTTTTGAAACGCAGATTTTTAACTGCTACATGGGGGGGCATCTAGTGACAGTGGTATCGTTAACCTTGACCGCTTGCTCTCTGGTGCACGTGGACGCACCAACTTTGCACTCAATAATTAAGGAGACACGCGGCTTGTTTGTTGTGTAAAAAGAAATATCTTTGCACGTTCCTTCACATGTTGAAATCAAATGCAACGTAGAACTAAATAATGCCAGACGGCGCTGGATGCTGCAGTTTGTCATGCGGTAAATAAACACCTTTAAAATTAATAGGAGTGCTGTGTAACAATTATATTTTTCATCTTCAAGTATCATAGTGGGGGTGGGCTCACAGTATATCTAGTTTCTGTCAGTAGGATGTACCTGCACGCGCTTGAATACAACGGACACACAAAATCCGCGAGATTCACAGCTATACGACAGAGAGGTGAATCACGTGAACAGCTTGACCAATAGCGTGCCCCAACACTTAAAAAACCACCAATCATACCGCACGACACTGTACATATTGCTAAACCGGACATGTCGAACATATATACGCGCCCAACATTGTTATTTTACTTTAACGAGTAGCCTATGCCTCCTGAAAGCAAGTCTTAAAGTAGAACAGGGCTCGGTGGCAGTACATTAAAGGCGCCTTTTCACCTATTCAACGCCTAGATGCACCACCGTAGAATCTTCGAGCAATATAAAGAAAGTAGCGGGGAAAAAAAAGGAACAGCACTTCGCAGCATCGCCGCGAATTTTAATAACTAAAACGAGATCACGTGACCCACATCAGCCTATTGGATGACGGAGAAGCTGGGACGAGGATGCTGGGTTTAGAACATGGGCAACGATATGGCAATGGTGAGCCGACGCCTTTAAAAGTCTCAAAAACCGGAAGTGAGTCGGGAGTCTTAAGGAGTCGTATTATTATTAAGGGACTGTCTTCGTTTTCCTTTCAACGGATATAAATGGTATATAGAGGCCGAACCCGACCAAAGGAGTTCCACGATGAGAAATAATTACATGTTTGTGGCGAATTAAGGATGCTTGGTCGTCTGAGTTGAAGGGTCTGGAGTGCTGCGGTTAGAAGAACGCAATCGCATCCCTAGACGACAAACAAAATACGGAAATGACTAGGCTCGGGAAGTAAAGTGCACTAATTGTTTACTGCTAACCCCCGATGCAGACTAACTTGTGCCTAGAGAATAGAGCAGTGACACGACGTAGTATTATTGTATATAACTCTATGCTGGAGCCTTAATGGGTTAGCTGCAAGGGGCACTGCAGAGACAAACAGAAGGGCGTCATACTGAAGCCCGATGCTGTGAAGAGTGATTTCTTAGACCTAATACGTGCGATTTTTGTTGTTGGAGAAAACAACGTTATTTTAAGCCTAAGAAATCCGCTCTTCCGTTGTTTTTCCCTCCATTTTTATGTAGTGCACCTTGTAGTTATGCCCTCCAAAATCCATACTGGTGCCAATATGGCGGCAAATGTCTCTGCTCTATTGGTTCCTCAGTAAAATTGTATCATCTTTTTTTCTAGACAACTTAAAGAATTAAAGGGGGATTGCCACCAAATTACAGGCTGAAGCATCTATAGCCATTTACCGCTATCTGGTTCTGTCTAGCCCTTACTTTCAACAGGCGAAGAAACCTACAAATAAACTTTTTTTTTATGAAACATACAAGCCACGTGCCTCCTTAATTGTTAAGTGTAAAGTTGGTGCATCCACGTGCACCAAAGAACAAGCGGTAAATTTAAGCCTAACGACATCGTGCGCGCTTTTTTCTATACATCGACCGTTTGAAATGCAGATTTTGAACCGCTAGATGGGCGCCATCTATAGTGATAGTGATATCGTAGACTTTGACCGCTTGCTCCGCGGTGCACGTCTACCAACCTCACGTTAAATAAATAAGGAGGCACGTGGCTGGTTTGTTGTGTTAAAAGAAATTTCTTTGCGCATTCCTTCGCGTGTTGAAATCAAGTGCTACGTGGAACTAAACAATGATAGACGGAGCTAGATGCTGGGGCTTGCCGTTCGGTAAACAGGCACCTCTATAAGACGGATTTTCAGGAATTATTGTGTGCGCGGCGTATCTTGAGCCCTGCAAGTATTTTGTGAGCAGCTACGTCTTCCTGGATGAGGTGGCGGCCTTAATGGATGGCCGCCATTGTTTTTGTAACCATCTTGGATATCAACAAGGCACTCTGCTACTGAAAACGTACAATAGATTATCTAAGTTCGTTCTGCAGAGAACTCAAGATAGGCCGCGGACACTATAACAATCGTTATTTAAAAGAAGAGGCTAATGACGAGGTTTATGCAAATCAACCCTCGTCAATACAAAACTAACCATTAAGACTCGTTACATATAGTATTTTGTACAATAAAAGAATGAATTTGACATTTATTTACCAATTTTAGTACTATTCCTTGCCACTACATGGCGTTGTTAGTAAAGCGTGTTTGCATAACAGCAGTTTAAATAACTCGTGTATTTTCCAGATGTCATATTTTGTCTTTTATTATTAAATGTTTGTCTTTTTAACGAAAAAATTTAAGCATACAAACCAAATCAGCTAACCCACTTTGCTAACAACGGCTGCTAATGACAAGAAATGGAAGTAAAATTGGAAAATCTCAATATTTTCTTTTTATTGTATAGGCCTAAATCGCTGCACATTCTAACTTAAATTTTTTTTTATATTACGGAGTTACAAAAAAAAGGCCTATTATTGTATAAAAACAAAGTATAAATCTTGAGAATTTTGAGTGATAGTCTTAAAAACACACGCAAACCAAAACTGCAGCACAAATTCCCAGTCGGATGTTGCGCAGCACGCGAAGTTTTGGTGATATCACCAGTAAAGTTGCTTGTGAGTAAATCATTTCTTCAGGCCACTAAAAACACAATACTTCAGTTTAAAAATAACTCTCACATGTCGTTTATTTGCAGAAAGTAGTTATGTACACTCATTTGATTACATAACGACTTTCTGCAAATGAACGACATGTGAGAGTTATTTATAAACTGAAGTAGTGTTTTTAGTGGCCTGAAGAAGATAACAGACTGACGAGTAATTTTACTGGTGATATCACCGAAAATTCGCCTGCTGCGCAACCTCCGACTGGGAATTTGTGCTGCAATTTTGGTTTGCTTGTGTTTTTAAGATGAATGTAAGTAAGATGTTTAAAGCAACATACCGCCTGCCTTATAACAGGTACGCGTCGATCGCATCCGCGCATAGTCAAGGTCAACTGAGCCAGTAGCCTCGTTCCTCGCAGCGAAAAACGCAGCTACTATCTCGATTAGCATTGCGCCCAATAGACAAGCCAGCGTGAATGCATTAATTGTGTCGTCACAAACCGGAATGATTCTCGTATTTTAAAATCACAATTTATAATTTTCTAGGGTAGTGTCTTATAATTTTGCTTCGGCGATCTATTGGAATAATTAATTTTAATTTTTACCTCATTAGTCTTTTAGATTTTTGATCTCATGGTAATTATTAGTAAATTAGTACATGTACACACAGAGATAAAACTTCATGATTATTGTGAGCGCGCAATGCATCATATACTGTGGGACGCAGTAAATAAAGTTAACAATTATTCAACAGAAAATCTCCTAGACGCCACATTTTAAAACGGATTTTTAGCAAGGGAAAGACTATCGGTAAGTAAATAGACCTTTGGGGCCGTACTTGATGTGGAGGATCGAGAAAAATGACACTAACAGGTATATCCCTTTCAATCACATTATTTGTCCTTTTTAAAGAAAGAAACGTGTGCTAGGTTTGCGTAAATAAAAGAGTTTTGTTCTCCTTGGCCCATAACCAGTCTTGATGCAGTTGGAGTTGATGGGTGGTCGTGGATTGGTGAAGGGCGAATGATAAAGGAAACAGAGCCAATGAACCATATTTATTGACAATTAATGGTTCAGGATTTGGATGTCAACATGCTCGCTCGCATTAACAAGTTATACCAACTGATCGACGCTAACGGGATAAGACTAAAATTATCGCGAGATTAAAGGACATGAAGTCATTAACATTGAATTGGCAGAAAGAATTCTAATTATCTTAGCCGAAATAAATTGGACTTAACATTGATTGAAGCATCGTCGCGAATGGAATTATTTAAAATATATGATAATAATCCTATATAGTTCTAATTCGGCCCTCACGCAGATTGCCATGGTAACCCAAAATGAGTAATTGTTGTATGTTGAGATGGTCAGTAAGGAACGTATGGCATCCCATAAATCAAACTTCAAATTAAAAGTCGAATCAAATTCTTTTAGTGCAACACTGCCTTTCAACTGGCAAATATTTGCAACAGACAAATACGCAACAGGCCACTCCCCCGACTTGGACAAGGTCCAAATCTTGTTTCGAGAAAAATACACCAGGGTACGAATTAATCTAGAAACGCTTGTCATCCATACACATACATCACCTGTACATAACCACTTAGTGCTAGATAATAAATTTCTTAAACTCGACTCTTTTGCCAGGCATATTGTGAAACCAACATAACGAATGCATCACACATTTGAACCACGTGACCCCAATTTGCATACACCTTGCCTTGCGACGTGGCATCCCAACGGAGCAGGTGGTCGTTGCTTTTCGGCTGCCATTTCTAAATTTTTTGAGGGGAGAAATTGGTGGTTTTTATCCGTTTTAAATGTCTGATTTATGCTTTTAATATAGGTTGACTTACTGGCTTTTGCCATGCTTTAATTTTATTGCTAACCTGAAGACGAGAATTGATAATTTTCGAAACGTTGTTTGTATTTTTATGTAGCACTGCTTGGTTCACCTTCACATAATCTATTACCATGCTTTTTACTCCATTGCTCAATGGTCAGAGTTACGCATTGTTAAACACTTGACAAACTAACATCACAATTTACTAGGGGGAAATCAATGAGGAGGAGCATTTGAGGCTCTGGGCAAATGAGGGTCTGGGCAAACACTTCTACACCATTGTTGCAATAAAGGGCAGTGTTAGCGCATTGTTACCGAACTATCGTCGAACATATTCGTACAACAACGATTTGCATTGTTAATTACCGAGCCATTGTGGCGGGGTTCATGGCCGGCATCAAGCCAAATTAGTAACAGATATACGAAAAAATCTTCACGAAAAATGTAGTTTTCAAGGAAATATTGACCAAGTAAAATTCTCTGGGTGCGGTAAGTACTTCAATGCCATCACCTCTGAAATGGTGCACACACTTGAGAAAACCAACACAAATATAAAAAAAAAAAAACAATTCTCCAGTCAACGCCCGTATTTAGTTCGGGCTTAGTTCGGGTGTCTGGGCAAACACCTCTGTGCCATTTTTTGCCGCCGCCGCGGATAATTGTGCTGCCAAAACTAAGGCCGAGTGAGATTGCTTTAGGACTTATATGTCAGAGTGCCTGAGCGGGGAATCGAACCCACGACCTATGAAACCAAAGGCCGCGGTCCTACTGCTGAGCCGTACCGATACCGCCAAAATAAACGTCCATAGGCAGCATTTAACACGCGCAAATAGATTTGTATATAGGCATCATAAATAGGTTTGCATCTGTATTTATTTAACTATTGTTGAGCCGTTCGCTTTCCCACTTGACAATGTGGTCGCTGAAGTGAAGTGTGACAAAAAGCCCTTTGAATGACTATGCTAGAGCAGACAGGAGAATACCCACGAAGGCGTCCCGCTTGTAAGACACGCAAAAAGGTGGTAAATGCAGTTCCAATGACTAAGGTAGCGAAACTGATTCGGCGAGGGATACATCTAAAATAATCCTAAGATTATAACAAAACATCTTCGAGTCTGAACCATATTTGAAGTTGGATTTATAACAAAGGATATGTTATGAGTAGTTTCGGGTGTGTAACACCCGTTACCCGTTAACGTGGTAAAATATGGTACCTCCCCCTCCCTAAACATCAAGTAAACGAAACAAGTAACTGACGATGGTTGGAGCTACGCCAAAACTTTGTTACTTTGTTAATTACTTGTCAGTTTTAAGTTTCATACTCATTTGTGTTTTAGGCAATTGTTTTTTTTTATTGCTTTTTTTTTAAGGTGAGCAGGGTAGATATAAAGAAATATACACCGAAAATTCAAAACTTCAACTTGATTTCATTTCTGTCAACAACAAAATGTGGGATTCATTTCTGGCACAAGTGTTGGTTATGGTTTACTACAAAGTCAAAACCATTCTACGTTTTTCGGATTTCCGTCTCCTAATTCCATTAAGCATTCGGATTTAGGGGAATTGTAAAACCTGAAACGATGATAAAGGCAGCGATGACGTCACACCGCGATTGGCTTCCGTCATGTAGACTTTCGGTCGCCGCCGCCAGAGGTCGCGTCCTCCGCCATGTTGCCGCCGTTTGGGCGTCATGGCCGCTTCCGTTAAACTATTCATGGAGGCCAGAATGAATGGAGCGTCTTCCCCATTCACTCCCCCCCCTTTATCCCACCCCTTCCCCCTAACCTATTTTGGCGGGATGCCAAAGTGCTCGTCTCAACACTTTCGCCTTCAAATAGAACGAACGCCATTTCTGTTGCTTCCGCCTTCCCCTATCGTCGAATGAACCCGTCTGATTCCGTCTCGATTCTTGGTTTGAAATGTGTAACAACCGTCTCAATCGGTTGTTATTGTTTGTCCAACAGTAGGGGAAATTTGGAAATAACGGAAGTGGGCAGTGGTAGGGAAGTTATTGGAAGTGCTGTAATTGTGTTAGTTTAACAAGCGAAGAGTGGTGCTGCGCAATTATTGGCGCTAGTACAGCTGATTGTAGTAAGGGTGCTCAAAATGACGTCATGGAGGCTGAACGGTTTATTCAGGTGTAAACAAACGCATAACTAGAGGGTATTCAACACTTAGAGTGCAATCAGTATGCAATGCATGCGCGACAATCTGTCTACATCCACCATTCTCCATGGGTCAGGGAATTTTTTAAGGAATACGAAGTTGTGCTCCAAATAGTGAAAAAAGACACGATTCTGTTGCCGTAGGGCAGGACATGGACGAGAGCGGGGGGGGGAGGGGGAATGAATAAATTTGTGGATTTAAAATCAAATTTTCAGAAATTTTACATTAAAAATTTGTGAGTATATTAATGCCCTGTGTCATGCCCCACGAAATGGTACAATTAAATTAAAACTGCATTATTCATGCTGGAATTCGCAATTCGAAATTTCGGAAAACAGCACGTGACGAACGAACTGCACATATGTCATTATTTTATTATTTTTTAAAGAAATGATTTTAGCTTTTTTTTTAGACGAAAAACGAACTTGAACTTTAAGGAAAAGTCCACAACGGCCTGTGCACCGATCGTGAAGGCTCCGATCGTGTTAAAAAAATGCCCTGCCATGCGTTCCAACCATGAGAAAATATCTTGTTTTCATGTATTTTTAATCCACCCAAAACCAAAACTGGTATAAGAGCAGCCGCCAAGTTAACAAAAAGGGTCGGCCTTTCAAAGTAGTGATATCATTCAACCAAGGAAAGGCCGCCAAGGTTAATCGCACCTATTAATAGTTCGAAAGTTAAATGAAAACTAGAAGATTGCTACCAGCGGTAGCAATCTTCAAGTTTTCATTTAACGTCCAAAGTATTATTCCGTGCGATTAACTTGGCAGCATGGATAGTTGTTGGATTTCAGGCTGGACTGAAGATTACAAAAATAGCCTTCCGTTCAGTAGAACCCAAGGAGCCGAATCGTCGCTAAAACAGCCGAGCGGTGCCAACTGCAATACTTGCGTAAAAACCCCCGGCCCAGCTTTACGGTAGAGATTACCAAGAATTTGTGTGAAACCCAGAAACTTACGTTGTTTCAAAAAGTGTTGCAAATTACATCTTCCTGTCTAGTGAACATCGATCCCATGGTATACGGTCCCATAGTTAGGCCGTGTCAGTATGGATGAGCGGTAAGACCTTGACCTTTAGTTTCAAAAGTCGTGGGTTCGATTCCCCACTCAGGCAGTCTGACATATAAGTCCAAAAGGCAACGTAAATAGGTTTGCATCTGTATTTATTTAACTCTTGTTGAGCCTTTGGCTTTCCGTCTTTAAACCATAGTATACGAAACGTAGCGTAGGTTAAGTCAGAATTAATTCACTTTTTTACGTACAGCAATCCTGAATTTTCATTGGTTTAAAGAAATTAGGGTGCTAGTACAAAATTTGAGGCCGATTTTTTAAAAAATATCTAAATGCACTTACGATAATTTCAGTGTCGATATTAAAGTACTCACCTTCACAACGATACTAAAACTGAAACCACTTTTTTAAGCGGACGAACACTCATTTTCACGAATTTGTGATTAACGGTATTTTAATGGTGAAATATACGACGGTGTTGCTCCAACCCAAGTTGGGATAGCACCAACTTATTATACGAGACATAGCACTTTTGTGTCAGTTTGCTTACAGATTCAACCCCGTAGACTAAGTACACAACAAAATAATGACAGGATATTGGGCGACCGTAGTTTCCTCAATGTTATGTGAGTTCGTGTACCAAATCCATGCTCGTTGCCATGGCAACAAGAAGATATTGCTATGAACGATTAGTTTTGGCAATGAAGATGATCACAGCAGAATAATAAATCTAATTCGGTGTTTGAAGGTAGGTTAACACACTCTTAACGTTGAAACACGTTAATAAATCTTATTGATATTAGAACCTTTATTAATTTTTGTAAAAACATGGCGCATTTTTCTACTCGTCTTGTGACCAATTACCATATCCAGGAATGAATCCTGTTTTTATGTCATACAACCTAACGTTGCTTAGGAAAGACTCAACAAATGCAGTTACTGTCTGGGTAGTACATTTTAAAATTCATTACCTGCCAAAATTAAACTTATTACTGGGCTAAATCGCTCAAGAAATATTTGTTCAAGTGGCTATTAGATCAAAACCCTATGAGCTTGGCAATGCTGTTTAGCATTATGAGTTAATACTGACAACTCTTCTTTTTTTTTTTGTTATATTGGTTTCTAGTACTAGAATTTTTTCTCTTTTCTTTTCCTACTAATTTCTTCTTAATCGTGCTTTTGTTTGATCTTGGAAACCCTGTTTTCCATATTAATTAGTTCGGACTTAGTTCGGGTGCCTGGGCAAACACCTCTACACTATTTTTTGCCGCCGCTGCAGATAATTGCGCTGCCAAAACTAAGGTCGAGTGAGGTTGCTGTAGGACTTATATGTCAGACTGCCTGAGCGGGGAATCGAACCCACGACCTTTGAAACCAAAGGCCACGGTCCTACCGCTGAGCCGTACCGACACCGCCAAAACAGCTTTTTTATTCCTATTTTTGAAGATGTTTCGTTTTCTTATGTACGATCCTTACCCACACGCGAGGATGTACTCTTGAGGTGTGAGGCTCGTTTTTTGCCAGTGCTTTCCTTGTAAACTGTGACGCAATAAACTCAACTCAACCCAAAATTTTACATTTATTTATTTTCTCCTGTGAGACTCGGCGGAATTGCTAACACAGGAAATGGTCAAACGCGAAACAATGACCATTCCTTAAGGACGCATCAGAAAGATGAAAACTTATGAAAAGCGGACAAGATAGACTGAACAATTTTAAGTTACGTTAGTCACTTGACGGAGCCGGTTCGCTATTTCGATAGCCTTGCCCATGTTCTAAACACAGCATCCACAGATCCAGATTCTCCGTCATCCAATAAGCTGATGTGTGTCACGTGACCTCGTTTTAGTGATGACAATTTGCGGCGCTGCTGCGAAGTGTTGTTCCTTTTTTTTTTTAATTTACTGCTATTTTCTTTATATTGCTCGAAAATTCTATGGTGCTGCATCTCGGAGTTGAAAAGGTGCCTTTAATAACCAGTACTGTACTGAGGACTACAGGCCCAGGCAAACCTTAAAAATACGTATCATTTGCACTGGGAGCAAATCAGTAACAAGAGGAGTACGTGTGGCTAAGCACTGCATGTATCAGTACGCTGAGCTAATGCCATATGGTGAAGCAATATTGTGCATGCCCTGAATTACCTGCAATCGAAATTCACACATGTCATGCCAGCATTGTGCTATTCTATATTTAGCAAGGGCTGCTTACAAATCACTGACTGTCTATGTGTGGATTTTTTTAACAATTATTTTGACGTTGTTTGATACTTTAAAAAACCGATTGTTTAAAGACAAAGGACCTAAAATTAGCAATAAGAAGCTGTCTCATACAGGTGGTTACTTTTACTAACAGATTCCTGTGTCACTGCGGATGTTAGTGACTTAACAGTACAGTGGAAACAACGTACACAAACTCTTTAATTTTCTATTTTGCTCCAGCTTGTACTGTGCTAGAAATTATTTGCGGACCAAGCTTCATTGCACAGCGATGTCATTTTGCGCTCGTAACGATACCAGTCATATCACCAAGAGCGGCCTAAACTACAATTGAATTAACTGGAGCCGATGCTAACAAAACATTGAATACGTCACTCACTTTGAAGCCAGGCTTTTGATAACTAAACATGAATTAACTCTGACAACATAAGCAAGACGATGCTGAAAGTATATGAAGGCCAATCTATAGCTCTGAGAAACTCCCACCTGTTGGGCAATACAGGAAATTTCCCATTTTTTTTATATACGGTCAATTCCCCTGCTTGTAACACAGACTCAGAAACGTCGTCATTTGCGGGGTGCCACTAGAATGTGGCTGATGAACTCAAGATCTTGCCTGCCTTCATTTCTGATGAATTCGGTCACACATACCGTCTGGCGGGTAGCCTTCAAAAGTGAGGGTGCAGGCTAGCATATATCACAGTGGTATCACTGACCTCATGTCATCGAAAAATGTCCTCTTACTGCAAAAGGCCCAGTAAGTGATCTAGTATGACAAGTGCCAGAGGAACAGCTTAATTCATCCAAGCTGGACCACGTTAGGACTGTTAGCTCTATTAAATATTCCACGCCAATCCGAGTATAGTTGCTGCACGCGGAAAGGACAAGACTGATTTAATGCTTGTTTTTGAAAGCAGTCGCTCATATATTTCTAAACCTGCCCTAGTAGCAAATGAACTTGTTGAGTTGAATACATATTGGGAGAACAAAGACAGTTATTCTGAAGATGACCATGCTTCTCACACTGGTAACACTTGCAAGTAAATCTTCCCCAGAACCACAAAGATTTTTCAGAAAGCGAATACTAACAGCATGAACACCTAACATCCATGCGTATGGTTATGCACTAGCAAACAGGTTCAAACTATGATACCAGGCTTAGATGGGTGGCGAGACAAAATCTGCCTGTAAGTCTTAAGCTGAACGCCATCGTATGCCGAGGAAAATCCCAAAATAGGCCTAACTAGGATTCGGTGCGAAAGGTTTGGAAAAAAAGGATTGCACCCATGTCGGATTTCACGATGGGTAGATGAATGAGAAAAGCTAGGTTTTTTCCCTCTTCAGAAAATCCCCTAGCTTCCATTCCTGTGGCTCCTTCTCTGTACTGTTGGATTTCGTCGTCTTCCTTCTTTTTTTTTCTCGATTTACTCCTCTACCGCCAGAAGCGCTGCTCTTCTAATCTCTTTCCCTCACCTCTCTTGAATAGCACGCAAGCCCAAGCACACAGTTCATCAGGATATGGTGTCGAAGCCGACTCCGACAAAAGCCACTCGAACTCAAAAGATCGAAGGGGAACTATTATCCTCAGTCGGTGGTAGGAATCGTATTATGCTCAAATAGGTTGCTGCTTCGGTCGACGTTTCTCGATAAGCCGTGGCTTTCAAGCGTGCCTTTTAAAGACTACTTCTTCGGTAGACTAGTATAGTAGCATGCAATGGCTGAGCTGTCAGTAGCAAATTGTAGACAAAATCGGAGTGACCTTTAGCACCATCTAACCATCAAAATCACAACCAATATCCAGCCAACACAAGCAAAATGATGAAATATTTAAAAAAAAATAAATTTCGTGTAGTCACATGTCATCCAAACCGAACCTATGTATTGCTTGCTTAGGACCGTTTTATTTATAAGAAATCTAGAAAGAGGACCGGGAAACTTCCAAGCAATGTAGGAGGCTGAGATAATGTCCCGAATAGGTCAGAATAGATCCCATAGTGACTGAAGGATTCACATAGTCTCTCAGTATCCTGGCGAGGACTGATTGACAGGTACTTTCCGGGTCCATTTCCAGGTTTCGAACATATCTGCTTGCTAGTTACAGAGTTTGCCTGTAAATTTAAGCTTGACAAGCCTTGAAAATGAGGAATTTTTGTTGTCGTAACCTTTAAAAAAATCTTTGAATTTAGATGTGCCATGTAATGACGAAACGTAATCATTAACATATAATAATAATAACTTGAAACCAAAATTATTACATGAAAAATGATTGCGTCCATGCTGGTTTTCTTGCATGACTCATTTTTTTGTCAAATAATTTTTGACATCTTTTTCTTTTATTGTCTTTTTTCACTAATTTCTTGTTAAAAACATTCTTCACATTTCCCTTCCTATTAATTTTTACTTTTGTACACAAATTTTGCTGGTTGTCTCATCATTTCTCACCCTTTTTTTCTTCTTGTTCATGTCTTTTTTTTTTTCATTTTCGTTACCTTTTTTCATCAAGGAAATTTTTCTGTTTCTATCTTTTTTTCTTACCTTTTTTAGCATTGTGTTAGTCGTTTTCCTCTAAAAATCACTTCTTAAGATTGTGGTCAATTATAGCGCATTTATCACCAGCTTCCTATTTTCTCTAAGACTCGGAGACGTCCCTTGAATTTTCGAGTCGGGTTGTCGCGGTTTTTTTTTTTTTTTTTTTTTTTTTTTTTACTAACTTTGCATTTCCGTTAAGACTCGGAGGCACCACTTTAATGTACGGTCCGGTTTACTTACGAATCTAGTATCCGTTCAACATGACTGTTTAAAGAGGGGGAAACCACAGTCATGTTGAACGGGTTCCCCCTCTTTAAACAGTTTCATTACATCGCGATCACCACACACCAATTCAATCAATATCTGCGTTTAGTCTTGGGTGCTAAAAGGTCCTCACCGACTTGTGTCTATTATAGCCATTGTCTCGAAATTCGTTCCTGTATTGCTGTAGTAAGGCCGCCTGCGCACTGAGCGACTTGGCCGCGCAGCCAGTTCGCTGCAGCCAGTGAGAATGCTTAACGTTTACGCACTAATCATTTTCATTGGCTGCAGCAACCTGGCCGCGCGGCCATGTCGCTCACTGCGTGGGCGGCCTCCATTGTTCTGTCGTACTTAATTGTGACACAACAACTACCTTCCATGTGGTCTCGGCCAGTTGCGGAAGCCAATTTACCTATTAGCCAACCAAATTAGCCAGATTAGCTGGTTATCCCAGTAGTAAGCGAGCTTGTAACGATAACATTCAGTTACCTTGTAATTAAACCATCAGAACCGATTCTTTTCGTCGCAATACGTCCATTCTCCACTTCAGTGGTGCCTGTGGGGGGG
>JAHWFP010217830.1:0-20573 GCA_023313725.1 Lithobius niger | reverse complement strand
TGGTCCAGTGAGAGTTACCCCCCCCCCCAATATCAAAGGCCCCCTCCCGTTTAAAATTGTTACTGCCGACACACACACACACTTTCGGACATGTTATTTTTACACGCTTAACTTCTATCCCGCCCAAATTGCCGGGTCCTGCAACATCATCTACTGTTCTGTTTCGTTTTCAATTAATATTCAACCGTGCATAAAATTATAAACTAAAACGTATTTTAAAATTTTTTTCTAGATTTGTGTTGTGTTGACTGTTGCGTTGTGGTGACTGGTGGTGTGGTGTTGTTACGTAATGAATACATCGAAATTTTTCCATCCCTTCCCCCCCCCCTCTAAAATGACAGTGAGGAGTTGCCACCTGCATCCCGGCCTCTCCGTCAAAACGCTATTTTAACTCGTTCTCGTTTAGTTTTTTTCCTTCTACCCTTCTACCCATCTTTTCTCACCAACTTCTTTTTGTCCCCTTTTTTTATCCTTTCTCACTAATTTTCCATTCTTGTATATGTTTTCTAATAATTTTCTTCTTTCTAACTAATTTCTGCCTTTTTACCTTGTTTTTTATTCTTTTCTCGCTATATGTCTTGTGCATATTTCTAATTTCCTTCATTTCTCTCGAAGCCGTTTCTCGCTGATTTACCCTTCCACCAACAATGGTGTCAATAACGGAGGAGGAGGAGGGGGATGGCGGGGAGGAATGGAATGCAAGCGCCCCCTTCCCGAACAAACCAAGCCGAGGGGACGTAAAAATCATTGGAAACGCTCTATTTGCCACTTTCTGCATGCTTTTTTTTTCTTAGGTGGAGTTATACATTACTCACAAGAAAAATAATCGCACAGTAAAGATAATATCGTTGTTACGTTCTAGCAAGGACTTAAATAAATAAACACGAATCAGTGCAAATTACAGAAAGGAAAGAAGAAATCAAGCCAAACAGCGAAATGATATACATTAGAAACAACGCAGTACAGTAAACCCCTTTTGTGCACTTACGTTTTCGTTGGAGTGGCATGACCCGGATTCGAACTGGCAACCCAATTCGTCCCCAGGTCACGGACATAGCACCTTTATCACTACGGCCACTAAAACCACTGGAGGAGTGGTCGTAGTAATAAAGGAACTGTCTGTGATCTGGCGACGAATTGGAATTCAGTTCGAGTGTGGGTCATGCCACTCCGACGAAACGTAAGTGCATAAAGGTGGCTTACTGTACTACGTTATTTCTAATGTATATGATTTCGCTGTTTGGCTTGTTTTCTTTTCTTACCTTTTCTAGCAGGGCAAGGGCACGTACAATTCCTCTTCCTTCCTCCCCCCCCCCCAGCCGAGAAAAAAATTTATTTACGCCACTTTCTCGCTGTCTTTTCTCACTAATTCATTCTGTCCCAGGGATGCTACCGGCGTGAAAAAATGTGAAAAATGTGAAAATTTTGGTAGTGGCAAAATAATATGGAAAAAATGTGAAAAATACGAGTGTTGGTGCAAAAAAAAAAGGCAAAACGCACAACCGAATTAAAAACAATCAAATTATCCGCACTAATTTTTAGGCCTGGAATTACGTAGGCATGCCTGTGGTTAGAACACACAAAAGAAAATTGGTTGGTTTACGAGCAGAGTCGCTTTAAATTTGCTTTCGCTCTCTTACAGTGAAATGACAGGGGGATTTACAATGGTTACTGAAAAAGAAAAATTTTTATTTAAGAAATGTGAAACTGGTGATATATGAAAAGGAAGGAATAGTGATACGAAAATGAAAGTGGGTAAGAAAAAAAAATATGAAAAAGTAAAACACAAGTATGAGAAAAATGTGAAAAAATTAAAAACGGGTACGTGAAAAATGTGAAAAAAATTAAAAGTGGGAATATGAAAAAATGTGAAAAAAGCTGGTACTCCCGGGAGCATCCCTGCTCTCCCCTTTTTTTTTCATTTTCGTCTTTTTTCATTTTGTATTCTCGATATGCTTTCAAACAATTTTCTCTTGTAAATTCCATTCTCGCTGGACTCTTTTTTTTTCCCCCTTCACTATACTTCTCTTGTTGCCCGAAAATGTACATCAAACTTACCAAACTACGTGCGACGAGGATAATCTGTCATTTCCTGGTTATCTCCAGTGTTTCATGGTTTCACCACCTCTTATCTGCAACTTATCTTTAAAACAAAGTTGAGTTAACTGGCGTGCCGTATATATGGATGCTGTGTAAGAAAATCTGCCTTTCCCAAGCTCTAATTCATTCCGTGGCCCAAGGCATTTAACTCTCTCACAGTCTTAACTTGTGGCGTTTCTTTTGAACAAGCCGTGCATGTATAATCATCAGACGAAGGCGCATGAATTTTTCGAAAAGAACGCGCCTTTGCACACGATTTTACGCCACTGTACTCACGGAATAATTAATTTAAATCCGCTGTGAAAGAAATAAACCTGGCGAGAAGCGCAAAGTTCATCCCATTTAAAGGATACAGTTTCATCCCCGGTAATTTCCTATGGAATTAAATTTCATGCTTGTTTCGTGTTGGAGCTAAGGCGCCAAATTAGCTCTACACGTTCAGGATGAAAACCGCAGATATTTTGATTAATGTAGCGCGGATTGTTAGAGTTTGGGAATTAAACGGAAAAAAATAAAATCGTTGCACCATGCATTCGAAATTTTTTTTTATAGAGCAGTGACACGACGTAGTATTACTGTACATAACTCTATGCTGGAGCCTTAATGGGTTAGCTGCAAGGGGCACTGAAGAGAGAAACAGAAGGGCGTCATACTGAAGCCGATGCTGTGAAGAGTGATTTCTTAGACCTAAAACGCGCGATTTTTGTTGTTGGAGAAAACAACGTTATTTTAAGCCTAAGAAATCCGCTCTTCCGTTGTTTTTCCCTCCATTTTTATGTAGTGCACCTTGTAGTTATGTCCTCCAACACCCATACTGGTGCCAATATGGCGGTAAATGTCACTGCTCTATTCACGGATTGCCGTGAATAAGATTCCTTTTTAGCCATAATATTTATAACTTGGCCATATTTGCATGGCTTTGGACATTTCGTTACACCATTCGAACTGATTTTCGATAATTAAGACACTATAACTGAACAGATTTTAAAGGTCATCAAAAAAAAAAAATGATGCCAAAGTATAGAGCAGTGAGAACGACGTCAAGATGATTATTATATACAACTCTATGCTGGAGCAGGTAACTGGGCTAGCTGCAAGGTGCACTGGAGGGGGAAAAAAAGGGCGTCTTACTGTTGAAGCTGAAGCCAGTGCTGTTAGAGCGGATTTCTTAGGCCTAAAACGCGTTATTTTTGTCGATTTTTTTGGCAGTTGCTGACGTTTTTAGCAAGTGGAGTCTTTTCTTTTCCGATGACGACCTCGTAGCAAAACCTCGTAACAAAACAACTTCTTTTTAAGCCTAAGAAATCCGCCCTCAAAGCACTGGCTTGACGAGAAGTGCAGTTGTTTTTACTTCCATTTTAATCTAAGTGCCCCTTGTAGATATCTTTCCAGATGCTAGCTCGTAGCCAATGTGGCGTTACTGTCGCTGCCTTATAAAGTAGCGGTCTTTTTTTTTTTTTATTTGGTTTCCTCATTGGTTTACCCAGTGCACATTTTTAACAAGCTCGAAACCGAACTAGCTTCAGCATGCTAAAAAGCAGAAACTACTGCTTGTACTGGGACCCATGCTCCTAAACGTTAGACACCCACATTTAGGCCTACAGGGCAGTGACACGACGTAGTATTATTGTGTATAACTCTATGGTGGAGCCAGTAACTGAGTTAGCTGCAAGGAGCACTGGAGGGAGAAAGGAAGATCGTCTTATTGAAGCCAATGCTATTAGACTGGATTTCTTAAGCCTATAACGCGCGATTTTTGTTGTTGGAGAAAACAACGTTCTTTTAAGCCTAAGAAATCCGCTCTCAAAACACTGTCTTGACTAGAAGTAGCGTTTTTTTCCGTTACATTTTAATCTAGTGCACCTTGTAGCTATTACCTCCAAATGGTGTGTCGTAGCCAGTATGACGTCACTTGACGCTGCTCTATTAAAGGCAGTTGATCACTTAAAATCAAGCAGCTCCATGGACGAGAGCACCTTGATTTTAAGTTCAAATTTTCAGCGATTTTCTTAAGATGTTTCCTGCGAAATTCAATATGCAGCGCTAAAAATTTTTTCTTTTATAGAAATTTCAGCTGTTTTGTGTACGAAAATGAATCAGCATTTTCGGTTGGTAGCGACGCTTATGCCGGGCTGGCTGAACAAACGTTACCCCTTTCTGGGAATACGTTACATCAGCAGCCCCGCAGGCCCGCGGCATTCAACACGTAAAGAAACAGGACAGAAAGGTCACGAAAAATGGATAAATAAATAAATACAGATGGAAACCTACTTACGTTGCCTTTTGGACTTAAATGCCAGACTGCCTAAGCGGGAATTGAACTCACGACCTTTGAGACCAAAGGCTTAAGTCCTAGCACTCAGTCATACTGACATGACCTTAAACGGACTCATCCACAGACAGCATTTAAAGGGACACCGGGCCTGCCTTATAACATTCCGCCAGCCTTATAACAGCCAGGAGCAGATCGCCATCCGCGCATTTATTACCGCCAAGGTCAACCGAGAGATGCGTTCTCCGCAGCGAAGAACGTAGCTACTGTCACAGTTGGCTTTGGGAATAGTACACGAAAAAGCATCAACTTAAAGACTGTGTCGTCACAAACCGGAATGATTTTCGTATTTTAAAATCACACTCTATATAATTTTTTAGGCTAGTATATTATAGTTTTACTTCGACGATCTATTGGCATAATTAATTTTAATTTTAACCGCATTAGTCTTTTAGATTTTTGATTGCATAGTAATTATTAGTAAACGATTAAAATTAGTACATGTGCACACACAGATGAAACTTCAAGGTCATTGTAGGTGCGCAAAGGATCATATACGTGTAGGATACAGTGAATATACTTAACAATTATTCAACAGAAAATCTCCTCGACTCCAAATTTTAAAACGGATTTTTACCAAGGGATTGCCTAACGGTAAGGAAATAAACCTTTGGGGGGCCATACTTGATGTGGAGAATCGAGAAAAATGGCGCTGGGAGGAATGTACCTTTAACACGCACACATGTGCATACAATCAAGCAGTTTCCAATCGTCACTGGAGGGACGCTTGTTTGCGCGCCACACACCAAGTGAATAGAAATGAAGACACAATAAAGCGTGAATTGAAATAAGGCCGTGTCGGTATGGCTGAGCAGTAGGACCTTGATCTTCGGTCTCAAAGATCGTGTGTTCAATTCCCGCTCAGGAAGTCTGACATTTAAGTCCAAAAGGAAACGTAAATAGGTTTGCAACTGTATTTATTTCTACGTATAAGCTAGCCGGTTCCGCGTATCCCCCCTTCAGTCGCTCTTATCTTGGTTAGCGTAAATACATGCAACGATGCTGGAATTGTTTTAAAATTAAGCAAACTGGATGATTATTTTCTTACGGAATTTTGCGAACACAATTTGCGAGCGCAATTTTAAGAACACTGGCTAACAAACGCTCAGTGATTGTTGTCACCCACTTTGAAACAATAGCTTTGTAAGCCACTATATCTACGAAATAAATACACCTTTCTTTCGTTTCAGGCTGCCATATTTTGAGGTTGGCCTCGAAACAAACAAACCAATTTATTTTTATTATTATTATTATTATCATGCAGTGTAATTAGTGTGGCGAAGATGATGAACCGTTCTTAACTGGTCAAGACCAGTCATTTCGACCGAATTCACCTCCTTTCTATCTCCCCTGAATCCCCTCAGAGGTTAAGCACAACAAATCGACAACAGGGCAATAGCTCCATGTTCGATTTCGAACCGAATACTCTACGACTAATTTGGTTTTAAATTGAAAAACCTTACGGGGTTGGTTTACTTCAAACTCCCATTTCACAGATCGATCAGGGGAAGTTAAGGGGTGGGGATAGGGGTTGGGTTGGAGGCTTCGGAACAAGCCCTTGTTTGCCGCGTCTTTGAGTCGGTTACCCCAACGAATCCAAGCCTTGTTTTCCGTCGAAGCGGTGAAGGTGTACCCGGTGGGTTGTTCCTCGTCTCAAGTTACACACCTGTATTTCTCCCAGTTTCCTTGAAAGACAACACAAGTCGGCGCGATTTTGTCGACGATTTTGAAGGTCGGTTTTCATAGGTAACAATATCTTCATGATTTCGCGATCGAGGAAAAGTGAGGGTGTAGGGAAAAGAAGACAAACACGATGTTGTCCTCAATTTGTTGGGGTTTTTTTTTCTTCCTTCTCGTTCTAAAAGTTGGCGAGTCTGAATCGGAAATTGAAACAACGACTATCGAGAAATGTAACTATATATCTTCTGGGAATATTGAAATTTTCAACATTTTAAATTTGAGTTTTTGAAGCGCTGTTATTTCGTAGTTATTATATATAGGCCTACCCTACCAACCGTGCGGAGTTGACTATTTAAATAATGGAGAAAGGCAAGGGCTGCTTTTTCCTGGATGAGAGAATATCTTATGAAAATGGCACTGCGAATCGAGCAAATAATTTGCAGTATGTGACTCATTTTCGTGTTTATTACCCAATCGTTTTTAGGATTCATTTGAAGCCGGTCGAGGCGAGGCGACCTCGGCCTCAACCTCGCCTAAAACTTCAGCTTCAACCTCGGCTAAAACCTGGGCTTCAACTCAAATTTCACTACGTGCTCACCACGGGTACAAAATATTAAGAAAAGCGTTTGTATTTTAGCATCTATTTACCCCCCCCCCCCCAAAAAAAAAAAACAGACGCAATAAGTGTGACATTAAAGACGCCGGTTCCCCTTTTCGATAACGTTGCCCATATTCTAAACACAGCACCCACGTTCCAGATTCTCCGCCACCCAGTAGGCTGGTGTGGGTCACGTGATCTCGTTTTAGTGATGAAAATTCGAGGCGCTGTAGCGAAGTGTTGTTCCTTTTTTTTTTTTTAAATTTACCTCTATTTTCTTTATATTGCTCGAAGATTCTACGGTGCTGCATTTAGGAGTTGAAAGTGAAAAGGCGCCTTTAAAAGCTACGTTTCAGCAGTATTAAATTTTACAATTTCAGCATAAGTTAATAAGAAAGGAAACAAGAATACACTACTATAGTACCCAGCATGTTTTTTCTCAGTTTTCCCCAGAATGCAACGTAAATCATCATCCAGTGTGACAAATCTGTGTGGGGAGCGCTTTGCAGATAGCCAAGAGACCAAGAAAGAGAGGAGAAATGGCGGTGCACTCTGATGTTCGTTAAATGCGGATTGCCACTAAATGACGGGCTGCAGCACATATAATCATTTACCGATATCTAGTTCTGCCTAGCCCTTAACTTTCAACATGCTAAGGAACACACAAATAAACTTCTTTTTATGAAACAAACGGGCCACGTGCCTCCTTAATTACTGAGTGTAAAGTCTGTGGCATGCACCAGGAAGCGAGCGATGAAGTTAACCCTAACGTAACAATGGGCGCTCTTTTTATAGAGCAGTGACACGACGTAGCATTATTGTATATAACTCTATGCTGGAGCCTTAATGGGTTAGCTGCAAGGGGCACTGAAGGGAGAAACAAAAGGGCGTGTTACTGAAGCCGATGCTGTGAAGAGTAATTTCTTTGACCTAAAACGCGCCATTTTTGTTGTTGGAGAAAACAACGTTATTTTAAGCCCAAGAAATCCGCTCTTCCGTTGTTTTTCCCTCCATTTTTATGTAGTGCACCTTGTAGTTATGCCCTCCAAAACCCATACTGGTGCCAATATGGTGTCAATATGGCGGCAAATGTCACTGCTCTTTAAAGAGCGACTGTTTTGAAATGCAGATTGCGAATCGCCAGGTGGGCGCCATCTAGTGACAGTGATATCGTTAACCTAGCGCGACCTCCCTAGTGCACGTGGACGCACGAACTATACACTAAACAATTAAGGAGGCACGCGGCTTATTTGTTGTGTAAAAAAAAATTTCTTTGCGCATTCCATCGCTTGTTGAAAATCAAGTGCTACATAGAAGTAAATAATGGTAGACGGCGCTAGATGCTGCTACCTGTCATTCGGTGAATAGGCACCTTTAAGGAAAGGTATAGAGCAGTGACACAACCTAGTATTATTGTGTATAACTCTGTGGTGGAGCCTTAACTGCAAGGGGCACTGCAGAGTGACACAGAAGGGCGTCATACTGAAGCCCGATGCTGTGAAGTGTGATTTCTTAGACCTAAAACGCGCGATTTTTGTTGTTGGAGAAAACAACGTTATTTTAAGCCTAAGAAATCCGCTCTTCCGTTGTTTTTCCCTCCATTTTTATGTAGTGCACCTTGTAGTTATGCCCTCCAAAAGCCATACTGGTGCCAATGTCACTGCTCTATAGTATAAGCAAGGGGTCGTTGTGATAGGCTGAAACGGCCACGTGAAAAAACCAACTCATGAAGCTTGGTCGATGGACATTAGTATAGCAGCACTTTCGCCAGCCATCTGCGGCTCTCTACTAGCTTGCAGTTAGGGAAACTCGGTGCGTAAGTGAGCCCTAAAAGAGTGCCTTTAAAACTCATAAATTCATATGGTTCTTTTTCAAACAATTACTTGCTGAAATGCAACATGGAGTGGATGCATTAGCCGCTTTAACATTCACATTAATTTTCGAGGACAGCGCACATTTAATAAATTTCAACAAAATATTCATTCGCAGCGCATTTATTCGCAACCTTGCGTCCACCGACTGGCATTCCGAATTCATTTACAAGCACCAGTGTAATAATTATTACCCTGCAAAGGGATCGTCCGTAGAACCAACTCGACGAACAACAGACCTGGAAGTATACCAGACCCTCCTCTCAGAGGTTAAGGGGAAATTAATATCTTGCTGCGTCAGAGAATAAAAGAGAATTACGGCCAGGAGATACGGCACAGCATTTGGTCACGTCTAGATATAAATTATACAGATCAGTTTCTGCCCGTGTCGTACAGGGCTCTCGGTTAGCCACGCTATATGCTAAGCACGCCCCGCCGAGCTTTGTCGGGCGATGCTCCACGCCGAGCCGGGCTGCTGCGCCGGGAAGCGCGCACCTCGCAGCATGGGGCAGCTTTGCTACTCGCTCGAGAATTAGCGGACACGGGCGCACAGGACGGGCGACTGATTAAGTAGTGGACACAACAACGTTTGCGCAACTTGTCTAGGGGGAACGACACCTAACTCCCGTACCGGTATTTATTATTCAGTCTGCTATACTTCCCTCAACAGCCTTTTGAACGGTGTATTACCTAGGACGACATATTCACGATTTAAGGATTTACCAGCTGTGGTACTTCCGCTTGAAGACGTTGGGATGGTAGCCGCCATTAAGATTACACATGGTGTGCAAATTAGTCGCAGTAACTCAAAAATGTGCGCGTCGCACTGTTTTGCACCGTCTCGCGAAACTCGGCACAGTAATACAAGGCCAACGCCGCTACTATCCCAGTTTGCCATGGGTGTAGAAGACGAAAGACCATGAACCCATGAAACCCGAAAGGTTTTCGTATTTTAACATCACACTTTATAATTTTTTAGGCTAATATCTTATAATTTTTCTTCGGCTATCTATTGGCATAAATAATTTTCACTTTTACTACATTAGTGTTTTATATTTTTCATCTCATGGTAATTATCAGCAAACGATTAAAAATTAGTACATGCACACACACACACACACACACATGAAACGTCAAGGATATTTATTGTAAGCGTGCAAAGGATCATATAATCGCATGATGCTATTAAACTAGTTCCCAATTTTTCACAGAAAATCTCGTAAACGCGACATTTTAAAACGGATTTTTAGCAAGGGCTTGCCTAAATGTAAGTAAATAGAACTTCGGGGGCCGTACTTGATGAAAAATGGCGTTGGGGAGGAATGTACCTTTAAAGGTATATACCTCTTAGCGCCATTTTTCTTGATCCTCCACATCAAGTACGGCCCCAAAGGTCTATTTCCTTACCGTTAGTCTATCCCTTGCTAAAAATCCTTTTTTAAATGTGGCGTCTAGGAGATTTTCTGTTGAATATAATGGAACTTTATTTACTAACGACCCGTCTCTAAATGATGCATTGCGCGCGTACGATAATCATGACGTTTCATCTCTGTGTACATCTACTAATTTTGTAATAATTACCATGAGATCTAAAATCTAATAAACTAATGCGGTAAAAATTAAAATTAATTATTCCAATAGATCGCCGAAGCAAAATTATAAGACACTAGCCTAGAAAATTATAAATTGTGATTTTAAAATACGAGAATCATTCCGGTTTGTGACGACACAATCGTTGACTTGATTCTGTCTCGTGTACTATTCACAAAGCCAACCGAGACAGCAGCTATGCGAGGAACGCAGCTACCACCCCAGCCGACCTTGGCACTGTAATTGCTCGGATGACGATCTGCGCGTAGCTGTAAATTGGCACGCGGAATGTTATAAGGCAGGCCGGGTGTCCCTTTAAACTGTGATACTGTTTGCAAAATTTATCCTAGCACAGGTAAAACTTTGAACTAATTTTCCAAAGCTATTCAATTTGATAACCCATTTAAACTGAGAAGTGTGAAATGCATTTTTTTTCTCGACGTGGAGATTTTCAGCGACTGCGTTATTTCTGTAAAAGGGTAGAAGAGAAGAGCAGAGGAAGGGGGGGGGGGGACAAGCGGAGGCGGGACATGTGTCGTCACCATCCGCAGCTCTGTGCGCATGCCTAAACACGGATCTTTGATGATGGCTGTAAGGTTACCGTGGGAAATCAAATAGAAAGAAAAGATGTGTCGTTGTGGTAGAAAAGGTGAAAGGAAGCGAAACGGGAAAAAAAACTCTTATTCTGTTTCTCTCTCTCATCTTGTCCTTGTGCAAGCAGCGGGCCACCAATAGTTAGCCACCCTCAAAATCTCAACTCCAGTTTTAGAATCCTCGAAAGTCGCAAATTAAACACTCAGAAAAAATGTAAGGTAGGGTGTATACTTAAGTTTATTTACGTTAGGCTGTTACATATGACAGGTTTTGACGTAAGATTCGACGTTACGAAGGCGATACGTTTAGGAGTGGTGCTAAATAGCGCTGACCCAATTGGAGCGAATAAGAAGAGATCTGCAAAGTGCGCTGACGGATTGCTGCTGCGCGGAAAGGTCAAACGTCATAGCAAGGAACCTGCAAAGCTCTTGGGAGAACCAGAGAGACACGAACGGGAAGTCGTCTAAAATGGTATCGAAACCTCTTACGTGCCTAATGTAACAGCAGATTAGGCGGTATTTGTTGGAAATCGGAATTGAAAATTGGGTTTTAACTTAGATAACTGGATTGACGCAGGTATACTTGGACCAGACTAGTGGGACGACGTGGCGTTTGGGAGGTGCACCTTTCAAATAACCGTTTCAATAACCAAGGGTACGTAAGCGAAAAAAAGAAAAAAATTCTGATTTCAAGTCAACCACCGTTTGATGAAATTAGGAGATCAGATCTGCCCCCCTCCCCCCCCCCCCCCTCCACCACCACCACCACTAACTGCCTTTCAGTTGTAACCAATATATTATCTCCCCAAAACAAAACTTTTTAAGGATTCCCACCAAGCTTTTCGGACGTTTGAAGTCGCGATGTCGAACGCCAAGCTCTTTCGCCAAGCTGATCGCACCAAGTAATAGTTCGAAGGATAAAGGAAGTATATGAATATTGCTTACTGCGCAATTTTCTATGATTTCATTGAACGTTTGAAGTCGGTGGGATTAACGTGGCGAAAGAGCTTGGCGTTTAATATCACGAATTCAAACGGGAAAGGTATGGCGGGAATCCTTAACAAGGTTTGTTTCGGTGAGATGCCACATCTTTAGCCAATATATTAAGTGAAATGTCTACAGTTGCCTAGACTACGGGATGAAATTTTTCTGGAAGTATAAAAATAGGATGAAATTTCCAGAAAATTTCAGAAATTTTTTTAAAAATTGAACCTTTTCTTCTTGGTAAACGAACGTCGTTTTGTTCTGCGTATTGAGCGACTGTTAAGTAACTGTTAATAGCTCATCTGTAGTAGGACATCGGCATTTAATTTCAAAGGTCGTGGGTTCAATTCCCTGCTCAGGCAGTCTGACATTTAGGTCCAAAAGGCAGCATAACTAGTTTTTCATCCGTATTTATTTAACTGAGTAACTGACTCTTCAATGCGATATTTTAAAGAAATCAAATTACGAATTATAGTTTGTTTATTAGAGCCCAGCCCGAAACAAATGCGCCCAAATTAAAAACTGAACTTGGTAAAAAATTTGAAAGCAATTAAACTTGATTATGAAATACGATAATAATCAAAAGAGAAAACAATTCATAATTTTAGGGCTAGGGAAGGAAGAACAGCTCCGAGACTGCTTTTCGGAGTCAAAATCTGCACGTTTCCGTACCGCAGCTAATTAACACGCACACTAGTATGTCGCCCAGCAAGATTGACCGACGACGTCACTGTCCATCAGGGATAACTTGATTCAGTTCTTGTCTTTACTCAAAGAGAGTTTGACTGTTTTCAGTATCTCAGCATAAAATAACAATGCGACAGAAAAGGTTGACTATGAGTATGGTATAAAAGTCACGATGAGTGACACAGCTTAACGTTTTCTCCTGAGAAAAGTTTTGAATAATGGTTTTTAACTAGCAAAGGGTCTTCTACTACTACTACTACTACTGGTATACTACTACTTCCTTCTAACAAGAGGACAATTGCCACACTCAGATCCTTACAAGTTGGGCTGGTAACTAATTTTGGGTTTAGAATATTTTTTAGTTGGCCGATCGAGGACATCGCATCGAAAAATATCTGGGAAATCTTCTCTTTTAAAGTATGTCATTGAGAATGTCAAACAATTGGGATGAGAAGACGTCAACAGCCTTATGTAACTTACAGTGCAACTTTGGAAGTTTAGCTTTAATTTAAAAAAAAATTGTAGCATAACTCGAGCTAGAATCGAAACTCGACTAGACTCGAAATGAAATTATCGAGCTAGCTACTACGCTATTCCATACTCAGTCGGTCAATTCAGAGAAAATTAATTTTATTTATAATTTATTCTTACTTCATGTTGGTGTAACATTGGTTGCATTTATTATGTACTAACCATACCAATCCTGAACCAACAGGAATATCACGACACTAATATGGTGCATTCGTAAGCAGGGGCGTACTGACCATCCCGGAAGTGGGGGACTACGCTCCGAGGACGTGTCGGGGGCCTACGCTGAAATACTTTCATGATGATTGATTTCTACGAAATACCCCAAGAGCGTTAACCATTTCTCCGGCCTAAATGACCCTCCCAGTATGCCCTTGTTCGTAAGTTATAAAACTTTTTTTTTTATGCGTGGTTTGCGGAGCGACAACTCCACCAATCCTTAGATATGTTACCTTAATATTTTCAACTTTTTTTTTGTATATCCAGGTGACGAACGCATCGGTGAAGTATCCCCGTCCATTGAACCTCAATTCTGATCAAAAATCAATAAGAAAAACAGAGTAAAGAGGCGAAGAAAAAAAGAGAAAGACATTATTTGGTGGTTGGCTCGCGCCCGAGTCGGATTCGGGCGCCACAGGTGCGCGAGCAGCCACGCTGGGGGCCTTGTGCAGCAGAGCGCGTTCTCTGCGTTCATGGGCAGCGACAGCGTTCCTCCCTCGCGGACCCGTTATTGATTGGTTTGTAACAGGTGTTTGGCCGCACGCGCGCGCGCTCTCCACCGCCATGTTGCTTTCGCTCCGCCCAGAAAAGAAGAATGGACCAAAAAGGAAAGGAAAAAAAAAAAAGAAAGATAAAGGGACATGTGAAAGACACTGATGTCTATTCTTGTTAGGTTGGCCGCAACGAGGGAGACCCAGGTGCGCAACGTAGGGGAGGCTACTTACACATACATGATTACTTCCCTAGCCATTAGCGTTACCAAGGTAGAGTTGTAATTTGTATTGCGGTTAGTTGGGTACTGATGGAGAGGGGGCTGGGGTGGGGGGATGGTTCCTCCTTCTCTCTGTAGATATATACTACGAGAGTTAAAGGCGTGTTGCTATAATAGCACCCTAAAGTTAAAGGAACATTAGTCTGTCAGTAACTTAAATTTATTTCTTACGTACGGCGGTATAAGGGTGTCTCGAAGGTATCAGCTCCCGCCCCCATGCCTTTTTGCACAATTGGTTTAAGAAAGTGAGGGGGGGGGGAGGGGCACATAATCAATTGCGAAATGAATGCAGACGTTGACTGAATAAGTTCTGGAGCCAACTTGGGGAGCCTCTGGAGGAAAAGACGGGGAGGGATTCACTTTAAAATGTCCACTGAGGAGAGGAGTCGAGTGTCACACCGCCTGAAAGAACTGTAAACGAGATCCATTTTGTGGTTGCTGCTCGAAAACCAAAGTGTGACCCACGATCTTGTGTACTCAGTTGTGAATTCTGGGAGTGTTAGTGCCATTCTGTCTTGCTATTCCAGGTTTCCCACAAAAATACTGAAATAATTTCCCTGAGGTTTCCAGAGATAGTTGATGTCAATTTCCAGGCTATTTACCGACATTTAAGGAAGGACATTTTCCCACACGATTTACCAGAGTTTTACTTGTTTTTACGGCTCACTCAGTGCACAAGAGTGGCTCGATTTAATGAATTGTTAAGTTAGTGTCAACACAGAAGTTCGAGGATAAATTTAATTTACTAAAATGTCTTAACAAAATGTGTTTAATCACTTAGCTTTAGGCCTAAAAGTGTCGCTTTGTTTTTCCCCAGAGTTGTCCAGGTATTTGTGTAAAAAAAAAAAAAACCGGAGAATTCCCGCAGTTTTCCTTGAGTTTCAAATGTAGTTTAAATTCCCTGAGTTTTCCAGGTTTTCGAAATTGTTGGAAACTCTGCATTCCCTGCCAAGACATATCAACGTGTGCATTCGGATAACGATGCCCAAAGTTACGTTTTCCTGACAGAAGGTTATTGGAGTGGGGGTCAGACTTTTGAAACAATGTATGTAGTTACAGTCGATGTAAAATAAGTTGTACTTATATGGCAATTTAGGGCCTAAAACTATAGGCCCTGAATTGTATCGGTTTCTGGTTGGGATTTGCACCAAAATACACGCCGACACCTGTACTGCCTAGGCTACAGTGCGAACAGCTTTAAAAACTCTAAACTTTGGTATAACTTTGGTACCAGACGAGACGAACACACGCAGTTTGCGTGATTTGAAAGCGGAATCAACTTCCTGGATAGCGTATCTTTACAGATTTATTTGCCAGAAATTTTAAATTAGTTTTCATCGTAACAACAACGTGAAAAATAAACCACCAAATGCAGTTTTTTGCTTGTCATTGCTGGATAGTTAGACTACTTTGCCGTCTTAGTAAGTTTTTGTCTACATTCGCAATAGAATAATCAAAGAATGCAGTAATTTGAAAATTTTCCATGATGATGCTTGCATCTTAATACTGGGAAATCCGTTTTAATTTTGAACCAATTTGTTTTTCAGTCCACATTTTTCTAAGTAACGCCAGTGTTACTAACATTTTACGTATACTGTAATAAAAGAAACATCATTGTCCAACGACGCTATTGTTAAAAGACTCCGATATTTGAATGGATAAAAAGCCTGTAAGGTGCAACATGTATACAACATTATCGCAACGTTTCGGGTCCGTACGCGACCCTTTATCAAGCGTAAAATAAAAAATAAAAAAAAATTTAAAAAATGTTTGGAGTAGAAACTCAAGTCATATTAAAAATTACACAAGAAATAAAATTCAACCAACACCAACGAACACAAGTCATTTCTAATATGACTACTCCAAAATTTTTTTATTTTTTATTTTACGCTTGATAAAGGGTCGCATTACAGGCCCGAAACGTTGCAATAATATTGTATACATGTTGCACCTTACAGGCTTTTTATCCATTCACATCATATTTCGGTGATTTTATCCTTCCGTTAAAGGGACATAAATCCTTCCGGTATATTGTGCGACCCGATGAGATTGCGGTTAGCAACATTTAGGGCGCGTTTATGCAGCGACTCGCCTTTGCATTCTCGCTGCTAGAACTCAATCGCGATGGCAAAGGTGACATTGCCATGGTAACAACGCTAAATGGATTAGCTAAATCCGACATCGTTTGAGTAAATATTTGCAGTCTTATAATCCGTGCCAATAATATAAAGAATTCTTCATGACGAAACAATTTTCCCAAACACTTCTGAACTCACGTTATTTGCTGTTTTCGTTGCGAGGCGGCAGACATAAAACCGCCGCCATACTGGAATTTGAGGTGATTTCTAGCTTCTAGCTGCGAGAATGCAAAAGCGAGTGGTTGCGTAAACGCGCCCTTACACAGGTTAGAGTTAATGTCGTTAAATCACCTCGCATGCAAGAAATAAACAAGAAAATGAATGTGTTGTCAACATTTACATACGTTTGAACTCATGTTGCAAAACTGAGTCATGCAGGAAATCCAACAGGAATTTATGTTCCTTTAAAAGACTCATGCAGCTGAAACAAGATAATTATGCCATAACTTTGCTTTTTGTATCACAAAAGCGAACAGCCAGAGCAATATTCGCTGTAAACAGCCTACGTCATTTCAGATTTTAGCCTGGTATTAATCCCTAGTTTATTCTCGGTAAAAACCTTTTTTTCTAAAAGAAAATACTAAAATGCCAAGAGGCGATGTTTGTTTAAGAGCAGGGAGACCATTTGTTGTGTGGGTGGATGTTACAATGGAGTTTTTAATCTTCCTCTATAAACCTAATATTTCAAAAATAACTATCAATTTTCGCGGAACGGTTTGCCCTTTTGCTATGCGTTTGTTTACTTCTTCTTGGGTTGTTGTTTTCGTCGCGAAGTCTCGACTTCTGAGAAAAGCGCTCCATTTTTGCCTACGTCGACCAATTTTAAAGGCTGTAACTCAGAAAAAGCATGTAGTTAACCAGTCACATAAGTTCAAATTTACATACGAATCCACGTTAACGTTGTGCGTTACCACGAACTTTTCTTTAAATTCGCTACATTCGAAAGTTTCCATTTTTTAAAACGAAAAAAAAAAAAGGATTAAAGGAAAACCAGTTCAATACTGCCAAAACCTCCTGAATGCAAGGCCGTCTCAGCTGTATCTTCCACGACGCTCAGAAAACATCAACTCGAAAAGGTTTGTACAGCGTCGCCATCTGTCTGACAGATTCTGGAATCCTTGGCAGTTTTACAAACTCGTCCACTTGCCGTCAACCGATGGCGCTGCCTACCACCCCTTCCGGCTTTGACTCACGAATTTAGTAATTCAGTTAACGTTTCTGGCAATACCGAGACGGTCTTTGATTAGAGCAGAGATGGAACTGACCCATGGATCGGTGGGTCAATGGGGCAAATGGGTCACATTTTCATCGTGGGTCAAGTGGGTGATGGGTCGAGACCATTCACCCACCGACCCACGGTAATCAGAAGTCTTACTAGAACTCTTTTAAATTTTTTTTTTAGTCTTTCAAAAATAGTTTCACCGAGAAGGCTAAAAACCCAAAATATAGGACCTGGGTTGTAGGAGTGAAATAATAATAATATCGGAAATTGTGTTGTGAGATTTATTTCAGACTACAAATGTTGAAACCACGGCACCCCAACGAAGGCCCACTGATGACGTCACTTGCGAATTCAAGTCCAAGATTACTATGACCTCATATTTTAACTACCCATTGTAATTTCAAAAGTTATTTCCATTGTTTGCTGAGATGTGTTCAACAAGAGGGCAACTGGAATGGAGCGGTTGGAGATGGCTGGAGACTAGTATACCTAAAGTTTGAGTTCTGTTTTCTTTGCTTTGTTTGTTGTAAGGATTGGTGAGGTTGTGTACTGCTGAAATTATGATAAGTTTAGCTAATGTACTTAACGAAAAAGCTGAGGGAGAGACGAAATTAGGCTGAAATTAGGTTTGGGAATTTAGGGTCGGAACTTCAGGGTAGGGGTACGGATTAGGTTTGGAAAGAGGCCTAGCAGCAAAAAGACCCCCTAGACTTGGGGACTTCCTAGCAGGGGAGAGGAGAGGACCCGCCATGAGGATGGCCCTAAGGCTAACTGGTTTTGCATGGCCGGGCCGCTGCTTTTATGCGATTTGGTTACCCCTGGCAACCGCGAAATAGCCGGGGTATTATGGGTAAAGAAGTTGCTCGAAGGTTCTAGATGCAGGAACCGGAAAGGAAATTGCAAGGCATGCGCCCTTCAAAGGAAGATTAAACCAGACTTTTAAGATTGGCCATTGGCCCCAGCAACATAAGTCCACAAGATTTGCAACAGTACTAGAGCGTACGGCTTAGGGCCCAGGCGCAAATAGTTTCGAATACAAATTCTGTAACCAACGACTGTAACAATATATAACATGCCTGTAGTTTGTACGCCATCAATTGTAATGGCTCGAGTTCGCTTGGCCTACCGCCCGATGCTCTCAATAATGAGGGAGTGAATCGAATTAGAATTCATGCCGCCATTGTCCTCCAACCATCCCAGTCCACGAGGTAATTTCGGCCAGCTTAACTAGAATTATTTCCCTATTTTTTCCTAAGTCCCCAAATGTAACATCAAACCTGACCAACCCTTTTGTTTGCGAATTACGGCAACCCCGTTGATGGCAGATTAATTTCGCAAACCAAACTATAACCCGAATACCGTTGCAATTCTGTCTAACCCTAAGTATGCCTAGATACCCTGACATTCCAAGTTAGACCCTGAGCAAAGGTAAAATGCTCCCCCACCCCCTGTGTTAGGGCGCATTTACACAACGACTCGCCTTTGAATTCTCGCAGCTAGAACTCAATCGCGATGGCAAAGGTGACATTGCCATGGTAACAACGCTAAATGGATTAGCTAAATCCGACATCGTTTGAGTAAATACTTGTAGCCTTATAATCCGTGCCAATAATCTAAAGAATTCCTCATGACGAAACAATTTTCCCAAACGCTTCTGAACTCACGTTATTTGCTGTTAACGTTGCGAGGCGGCAGACATAAAACCGCCGCCATGTTGGAATTTGAGGTGATTTCTAGCTTCTAGCTGCGAGAATGCAAAAGCGAGTGGTTGCGCAAACGTGCCCTTAAGTCAGGAGATCCTGAGCATTCCAACGCTTCTTATTATAATAATTAAAACATCATGCAGACTTAACCTCGACATTTGCCTCTTTTCCACCAGCTTAGCTTAAACTGAAATCTTACCCACGTGTAATTTTGTAGCTCCTCCCTTAGCTGTGGCGTTAGTGGTGAGGCCCAGTCGGACGTACCAATAATCGCCACAATTGGTCTGTATCTGTATTTATTTAGTATCAGAAATAATTTGCGAATTTAAAAAAACAAAGTCATTTATCTTGAAAAAAAAAATGCATGTAGCGCACGAATTGGCGTTACGGCAATAGCTTACTAAACGGGTAAATCACTACGAGTAAACATGAGGACCGAAGATGTTTCTTCCTTTTTCTTTTTTTGTTCTTTAGTATTTTCTTGTTTTCAATTTTTGCATTTACTGACGCATTGTCAGTTTGCACACGTTGTCATTTTGACAGCTCAATCACGTATTTCGAAAACGGAAAACTGCACAGAAATTGCCGGTAGTCAAAAACTAAAACGGAATGGAAGAAGGAAAAAAAAGGGAAAAATATAAAAAACACAAGCACTAAAACATTTTCCTCCTATAACCCCCCCCCCCCCCCACTTGTTTTCGTTCTCTCACTTCGATTATCTTAAAACGAAAGGAAAAACCGAAGTTTATGACGTCACAAGCTTGGCAAAAAAAAAAACACGGTAAGCAATATTTGTTTTCGTGCAATTTTTGGTTAAGCTTTTTTTAAATCGATTTTCAACAAAAATAGCAACGGCCATCTTATTCCAATCTTTTAAACCGTAGCATTAAAAACCAAGAAGAATGCGACGTTTTATCAAGAATGCAAAACAACATTCCTTCAGGTTTCTCCGGACGACAAAACGGAATTCAGTTACCCAATCAAAATGCAATAAATGTCTAGCATGCTTTTTTTTTTTTTGCAAAGGAAATACACTCCAACTCCATCATATAATGTTAGCTGTATTAAAGTCAAGTTTTAACAAACAAGGGAAGCATAAACACCGACGCTAACCTATTTATATTTCCTTTTGGGCTTATTGTCCTTGAGCGGGAATTGAACCACGACCTTCGAGACAAAAGAACAATGGTTCTACTGCCTACCAAACTAACATGACCCTGTAACATTAAACCATCACGGAAGGTGAAGGTAAAGGTAAGATTAAATTAAAGGGTAAAAGATAAAATATAAGGTAAAAGGTAAATGTAAAACGCAATGTTCTAATGAAATTCTAATGACGAAGGAAACCCTTAAATGAGGCTAATTGGCTTCCAAATTTTTCAGGCAAAAGATAATGTAAAATAAGAGTCATTATCACTATACATACCTACTTACCATTACATATACCTACTTATCTACCCTACAGCGAATATGGACACGCAGTAAAACGTAGCATTAACTAGTTTTGGGGTTTTTAATTCTGATCATTTTTTTTTCACGACTGTTGCCATGACAGG
>JAHWFP010217829.1:14047-35902 GCA_023313725.1 Lithobius niger | reverse complement strand
CCATGTAAGCTTAAAGATTACATATTTGATAAAAAAAAAAAAAAATCTAAAATTTGTAGTTTGCTACCCAAGTAGGAATTCAAATATAAACAAACGCTGGTTGTAGCATCAGGAAATGTAAATTTGGTTCCACTTTTGTGCATTGTTTAGAATTCTAATTTTACCATTGTTGATCTTTAACTGATTGTTGCACTTCTTTGAGCCACACACCAGTTTTAACAATGCATGGTGAGAACCGATTTACTGCCCAACACTAGCTAGTAGTATTACATTTTCGATAATTACCAGACAACTTTTACTTTTAGCAGAGCAAATGGACTTAATGGGGGGGGGGGGGGAGAGATTGAGGTTTAATGGACTTAATGTTGTCAATAGAAAGGGCGTTTATGACATTAAACGGTTTATTTTATGAACCTTAGTTTTAAAGAAGACCGGTAACCAGCGATTAGTGATATGCAAATTATATCTTAAAGGGCAATTACATCCATTTTGACATGTATGTTTTACTTCTGGATCGCTTAAACAGGGTTCAGACAAAACCTGGAGAACCTGGAATTCTCAGGGAAAATAAACTAGAGCCAAAATGTCAGGGAAATTTCAGGGAAAACAAGACATTTTTTAAAAACCAGGGAAATTTGAAAAGGGCTTTTGTGTCTGATCTGTAAGTTCCATTGAATTAGCAAATCAGAAAGAAAATCTTAGGCAAGTAGCAAATATTTTAATTTGCCCTTTAATATCTTGAAGTATTTTAGACATAACTTTAATAAACCAAATCGTAGGCTAGTACCAATATTTGTGACGAAAATGCATTTAGTCCCATCTGGACTAGTCTTCTAAACAGCAGTTTTTTTGAGATGTTGGATTATTTTCGTACAAATATTAATAAAATGTTTCCCTAACTAAACATCTTGTAAACACCTGGAAATTGCCATTGGATGCACCTGGAAATGTCAGGGAAATTGAGAATTTAAAAATTGTCTGAACCCTGTTAAACAACTGAACACAAAAATTGCCGTAGGAATATGTTACCTACGTCCGATACAACAATTCGTTATTGCATCACCAAAACGAGTAATGGGAGCCGCTATTGTTTCGCGATGAACAACTGAAATTAATACCGACAGATGGAGCTGTGCCGTTTCGACTCAAGTGCCAACAGAAGCCCACTGAGATAGCTCTGTTGGCTATGGATAGCTCAAGCATGTTGGCAGCCTTAGCTGACCACTACTCTTCCTTGCAGCTAACTCATTTGGCTTGTGTCCGGATGCAGCTCCAACATGTTCACCAACTCGGGCGGCCAATATATCGGTAATGCCCTCACGCGAAACAGAAAAAAAATCTTCATTCTCAAATAAAGTTATTTGGTACAAGTAGATTCTAAGACACATCCATGCGAATGACGACCCCCTCCCCCCTTTTTTTGTCATTGGTTTGAGAAGACTATTACGACTTTGTCTGTCCGTTCGTCGCTTTATTCAACCTCGGAATGGTGCCAGATATAGACTACCACAGTTTACGTTAGATTCAGTATCAAAAGTTAGTTTAAAAAACACGGCAAACTAAAACATGTTACTTCCTTATAGCTGATAGGCTTCCTCGATGAAACTAAATGAAATAACAATTGATAGTTGAATTGGAATCATAAGAACACGCTGGTGTAAAGAAAGGATGTTAGCTTCATTTAAAATAGTCTTATCGCATTATTGCATGAATGAATAGGCCTACCGTAGAACCAAATTCTTCATTAGGACTGTCTGCTACTTAACAAAATTAAAACTGCAGTTAAAAAAAAATAGGCCCGAAATCACGTTGCCATGCCAACCTCAAGTTGCTACGAGTCGCTGTTGGCCTCATCAACAGCGCTATTGTGACTCCATCTACACATTGTGTGTCTCCCGTAACTTCCCTTCCACTGATCTATATATGTTGCGCATGACGATGTAACACTGTCACTATGTTTCCGGAGGTGCACCATATTGCAAAAATGAATAGGTAAATGCAAAAATTCAAACTGCAGGTAAAAATTGGGCCTAAAACTGACAATTACTCGTAAAATGTAAAATAGGCTTAAAAGCTAACGTTTTTAACTGGTAATTGTGGTTGTAACTAATTATAGATTATATAATAGAGATCGCTGTTGCAGTGCGTGATAGAGGTGTGTGCCTCAACATTTGGAAGTGGCAGAACTGTACAGAAGATCGGTGGCGACTAGGTAGTCGCGTCAGCCGCTTGTTTTTTTTTCAAATATCTGGTAAGCGAACAGTAGTGGACAGCTAAGGCTGTCAGATGCGTGAGCTACCCACAGCCAACAGAGCTATCTCAGTGGGCTTGAGTCGAAACGGCACGGCTCCATCTTCCTGCATTAATTTTGGTTGTTCTTCTGTGCCGTACCAATTACGTGTTTTGGTGATGCAGCAATGAAATTGTATCGGACGTACGTAACTTTCCTACCGCAATTCTTGTGTTTAGTTATTGTATAAGTGTTCCAAGAGTAAACCATGCATATCAACATGGATATAATTGTCCTTTAAAGAATTAAATACACAATAATACAAAATATGTAAAAAAAAAAAAAAAATAATACTGTGAGAACAGAAATTCGAAGACCGCAATAATCCCGCAGTCCAATAACGCACAATCGCCGAAATTGGTCCACCCATATTTTCAACAGTTCAACTGGAGGATGCTAGAAAAACGCCTCCCAACTTTTCTTCAGGCTAAGTTAGAAGCAATTTGATGCATTGGCGTGGCTTGCGTGGCCTATGTGGAGTCGTCACTTGTGTGCTCCACAATGGCAGCCATCAATTTCATGTCTATATGTTAACCCTACCAAGATAACCCTTTAACCACTAAATAGGCTGTTCCATAATTGTATATTGTCTTAAGTGTATCACATGACTTCTCTGTATTTAAAGAGCAGTAAACAGGAAGTTCGCTGTCTTATCAGCTGTAGCCTACACTCTGGTAGTCCGTGTGTTTATTACCATTGGTGCCCACGCTGGGCTAAGGTGTGTCCCCGCCTAGGACATCACAGCCTATATTGAATGGGTTGTTAATCCTCTTCCGTGAGGCTTTCGTTTAGGTCTCGTATCACGAGAAACTGGATTCCTGGGGTGGGGGGGTCCTGGATATTCATCAGCTTATAATTATCCTTGTGTGCCTGGGTTCGTCGACCAGGTCCCCTCCACCCCTAAAATCCACCATACCCGTGAGACGAGATATACGTGGAAGAGAGGAACGACCAATTCAATATGGAAGGCCACGCAAGCCGCGTATTTCAAAAGACAACAGCAAGTCAGATGAACTGCAAAGCACTGAATTGCTTAAAACTTAGCATGAAGATGACAGTTCCGATGTGGTGTCTGGTCGTCTGGTGGTGTTGGGCAATTCCCTTATGCCCTTTCCTCGTTGCTTGTCTCCAACATGTTCATGGATCCTGACCTGCAGCTGTCTCACCGACATTGGCCGCCTAAACCCACCTGCGTGTCCTCTTGTGACTTGCTATTTAAGAGATTCCAACACCAACAGGTGCCTCTGATGAACATTACTGATCCCACGAATGACGACTTGGAACACCTTGTTAGGAAAAATGGGGCCTCTCCAGATAAGTTTTGCAGATCAGGGGTGGATATGATGAGCACAAATTTTTTTATCTCCACACCAACAAGTAGGGTGTATTGTCAGACTAATTATGCGATTCTTTTCTGAGGAAAGTGACCGGATAGTCACCGAAACGTAGAACTAGTTGTGGTAAAGTGTGTGTGCTTACATTTGTGATGACGAATTAATTTTCCAACATAATCGCCGTTTACCGGTTTTCATCGACACCCCCCCCCCACTCTCTTAAGCGAGCTGAACGCCTGGTTGCTGGTGACATCTAGTGGCCGATTTTCCAAGCTCGACTCTGCATGCCAGATGTACAACAATGGATTTTGCTCCCCTTGATCTTACCTTTTGGCTTACAACAATACACAATTGACTTGTTGACACAATATATTGTTTGCTCCTCTTTGCTTTGACCTTTAGCTGTGAAACTTTGGCTTGTGGTGTAAGATGACCAACATATTCCCTCCCCCACACCCCCAAAATCCCACAGGAAGAAACCCTTACTACATTACTAGGATCCCTAAGATGGAGCCACACAATAGGGGTTGTACAGAATTCATATTAAAAGTATTACAAAGATTACACTTCACCACAAAAAATGAACAAAAACTATCAACTTGAATTTTTTGGTGGAATAATGCAGCGTCCACCTTCATCAGAAAAGTCGACGCGAAAACGAAACGAAGTTCACAAGACTTCAGGCTGCGTAAGAATCTAAGAGTTCAAACTTTTTTCTACTAGCTCCTTTTCGGAATTTACAAGGAATATTGGAAACTCATGCCAATAAGCAAACAGTTAAAAAGAAAGCGTTTTGAGTTTGATGCTTAGATACTGCTCTTGGTCTTCAACATCAATTGTTTATCTTCCTCAAGAAGTGAAGTTTATTTCAAACTCATTTTACTCCATTGATGTGCTGTGTTTGCTTATCACCGATTAGTGCCCTTATCTGCTCTTCAAATAACCAGACCACTGATATTGGCATCGGAAATCTGCCTTATTTTGCATCATTGGTCATTGGAGTAAGATTTTAACTTTTTACTTTGCCTACATTTGCGAGAATTTCAATCTTTTTTTTTTTATGTAGCTTTTGAACTATTTATAATGTACCATAGCAAGTTTTTTTTTAAATCTAAACTCTCCAGGCTGTTCACGATCATGACCCCAAAAATACAGAGTGAATCAAAAGTATCGACCCAGTGGAATTGGCAGCCGCATGATTTGGTTTAGCCTTCAAACAACCTTCGATCGTTGGTCACCAAGGAGGGGGCCACGTTTTGAGACTATCCAGGGTTGCCCCCCACCCCGCCCCCATTAAATAAATTTTCCACTTCTGGTTTCTTTAGGAATATAGCATTCGTCCCGATTTGAGCGGGCAGTCAATTCATGGTGAATGCAGAAAACGGCATGTAAATCGGTCCTCAATACCACAAGCTATGACCAAAACAATTTAGTACAAATGTTGGTTTTATTGCATAAAATAGAGTCATGAGCAGTTGTGTGAATTGGTTAATTGCATGTAATAATTACAGTAAGGAATTGCAAACGTAACGAAATGTTTGTAGTACATGTAGCACACTGGTATTAGACCTAAAAGAACCGGAAGTGGAAACTTTATTTTAGGGTGGTATACCCTAACAATCTTTCCACTTCCGGTTCTTTTAGGTCGAATACCAGTGTGCTACATGTACTACAAACATTTCGTTACGTTTGCAATTCCTTACTGTAATTACATGCAGTTAACTAATTCACACAATTGCTCATGACATTATTTTATGCAATAAAACCAACATTTGTACTAAATTGTTTTGGTTATAGCTCGAGCTATTGAGGACCGATTTACATGCTGTTTTCTGCATTCACCATGAATTGACTGCCCGCTCAAATCTCAAATTGGGACCAATGCCCTATTCCTAAAGGAACCGGAAGTGGAAAAATTTATTTAAGGGGGGCCGGGTGAGGGGCACCCCTGGATGATCTCAAAACGTGGCCTCCTCCTTGGTGACCAACAATCGAAGGTTGTTTGATGGCTAAACCAAATCATGCGGCTGCCAAATCCACTGGGTCGATACTTTTGACTCACCCTGTATAACTAAACTGCTTAATAATAATGTTTCAGTAAGTTGATGTGCGAGATGCATGAGAGGCGTAAAAATGCTTACGTTTTGTGATGTATGGAGAGGCGTACAATATCTTACACGAAAAGTGACATACAGATGCGCACTATTACGCTGCTTTCTAGACTTAAATGTCGAACTGCCTGAGCGGGAATTGAACCCACGTGCTGAAGTCCTACTGCTCAGCCATACTGACACGGTCAAAGGTCGTGGGTTCAATTCCCGTTCAGTCTGACATGTAAGTCCAAAAGGCAACGTAGATAGGCGTACATTTTCCACAATTTGAAACCTTTCTGTCGCATCGGGATTTATCCTCAACATGCCAAAATATACTTTCAATTGCTTACAGTTAACAGACACATGTCTGCTAGTGAGCCGCCTTTTTATCATTAACAATCAATTTTTAACAATCGGATGATCGTCTGTTACTTGGCGGCAACACACTAGCGTGTGTCTAGATTGAAACTTGGGTGGCCAGACCATGTATTAGCTTTACATGGTATGGTGTGAATCGGGGGTCTCCAACCTGTGCCCTGGAGGTCCGGCTCGTGCTTGGTTGTGTATCTTTTCCCTTTCTGTCCATCCAGAAGTGAAAAACTAGTAAAATCACGACTTCGTTAGGGAATGAATGATGCATTGCTTCGCACTATTGTTTCCTCTCCCACAGCGGAACCTAGAAGCAGGGTTAAGTGAGGAGCAAATTCTGACAATAGGGGGCAATGAGGCAGAAAAATATTGCATTTTTTTGTTGATCAACTTTGCTATATAGCCTTCAGTTTGAAGAGGTTGGGTACGTCTGGTCTACATCAATCAATACCCCATGACTCAGTAGTTAGTACACAACAGAACCTATATTAAACCTGCAATACTGATCAAGACAAAGGTCGTGCAGTGCAAGGCTAAAAAAGTACTGTTATTGTTAAACCTTTTCATACACGGTGTCCTGAAGAAATGGGATCCTGCGAGCGAAACGACCAAGCGCAACCAAGTGATCAGCGTTGTTGTCTACTAACGAAGTGCATACCTTTGATTGAATCGTACAACTAACCTGTGCACAGTAGAGAACGAAAGATTTTACGGGCATGACAATGCTTCCATTTCTCCAGTTTCTTAGTATATAGGCTACATATATTGCCTTTGTTGCTGACGTGTTAATGGGCAAAGTTTTTTGTTCCCAACTGTACAGAAAGAGTGGTACACACGTTACATTTATTTAAGTTATGTGACTTGTGTCCTTGACCAGGTTTTGAAAAAAAAAAGGCAGAATTCCAACACATTTTGCAGACTGTTTGATTCAACCTGTGAAGCTGTTCAAACCCAAGGAGTTCACACAATGGTGTTACCACAGGGTGGAGTGGGATGCTGGTGTCAAAATCCTCATGCCTCTACTCTCCCGTGAGGGTAGGGAAGTTGGGGGGGGGGGGGGGGATAGAAGACGGCATCTAAATTTACTTTCATTAGCAGAAGCGGAGGACTTCTTCAAGACTCGGGTCTCGGGTGACAAACAATCTTACCAAGTCCACGCATCTCCCTTAAATTACTGCTGTGAAAATTTTTTTTTATCTGAATCTTGGCCAAACAGCTAAAATTTATATTTTCGCCAATTTTTGAAAAAAAAAAAAACAAGAAAAACTGACTGACCAACTTGAGGAAAAATAAAATTTTTGTTCCTCCAACATGACACTTTCAGCAGTGTAAGAATATCAAAAAATGTTTCAGCTTCTAGGGTACTCCCCATGATGTAAGTGTTTACATGGTTTTGAAGTTGTCAGTATCACCATTCTTGGTATCACTACTAGCTTGCATGGTTTTTTTCAGGCTTTGCAGAAAAGCCTTGCCACTGTCTCTTTTACCCGGTGTTTGGAATAAAGGAAACTATTTGTTAACCATTTTACAACTGGTTAATTGTGTGACAGCTACTTATTTCAGTTGATTATAAGTAATCACCTACAGGCAGTATCATCCGCCTACGGCAAGAAGAGCCTTGACAGCTCACGTTTCTTTCGTTCTATATAGCGATCCCGTGTGGTCAATTGTGGAATGACTGGCCGTAACTATTTTCTGAGATTTTACACATTGAATCTACGTTGCTTAAGTTTAACCTAATAAATTTGAGATAAATATCACTTGTACTACAACTAGTGCAGATAAGCAAAATTGAACGATCTTGAAGCAGGGAACGAGATGGCTTTAAGTTGAGGCCAACTGGGGTAGAAATTGTGTAGCTTGCCGGAAAGTTGAAGCCTTTGGCACTGCTTTGGTAAAATAAGATTATGGTGGTGTTGAGTCGACAGGCGTGGTGACAGGAAACAAAAACCCACAGCTTCTGTCCCAGACAACCGTGTGACAATGAATTGAATATGAAGCGATAGTTATATGATTGGGACTCCCGTCCCCTATGGACTTGGTATGTATTCATAGACAACTGGCAGAAGAAATTATTTTGGGGGTGGGGAATAGGATGTGTTGCAATCATGAATCGGTAGGTAATGATTTTTTTCTGGGGGTCTTAAAAAGTAGGATGGGGGAGAGGAGGTAAGGGTAAGACTTCGAAAACTTGGTAGCCACGTTTTTATTTCCCCCGGCTGACCGGTTCCCGCCGGTTCCTAAAAACTGCCGTTTTGAATTCTGATGCAACATCCAGTTTCTTTTTACGAGATCAGTGGGTGCAGATTTAAGACAGTTATGCCAGCTTATTTTTTCGTCACCACCTAGTTAGTGTAATGATTTCTGACGCAAGTCTGTCACAGAAGATAACTAAGATAACATTTTCGTAAAACAAAATCCCTTATCAACAGCATTAATCAAGGTTAAGCAGATCTACGTTACGTAACGAAGGTATTTTTCCATTTCTCGACGGACCTCTCAAGGTAAGATCGCACGGTGCAACGTGTTACGTTTTACTTTTAAATATGCGGGAGTAAACAGCCAATACCCCAACAGCTGCGAGTGTTCACCGACCCAAAGCTAGTATAATTATTACATTGCAGCTGCTGCGGCAGAAGTTTCCGTGGAGTAGATTTTGTTCACTTCAGCTGAATGGTCGTTGGACCGGACGTCTCATGGAAGGCAACACTACAGGTGTGCGCTACCACGCCACTCCTTCGCGAATCCCGTTCCTCGCGCCGCTGCCAACAATTGTGCCGTTGTTTTGAATAATTTCAATATAAAGTATTGTTACAAAATTTGAAATTGAAATAATCGTTTACCAGCAAGAAACCAAATCATTACGTTTGTTTTTCATAACAAAATTATTTTTACAATATATTCTGTAGTAATTACAAATAGCAAGGTTTATCAACAAATGACGAAAACAAAATTTTCACAGTAAAACACATTAGCTTTGGGAACGCTTCCTGAAATTCGTGAAAGTCGCTCCTGCGCCGATTTACGCCGTCGAAGAATGTTTTGTTGGGCCCACCTCTAGACCACGAATACCATCGCCATCTAGTGATGAATCAAGTTATAGCAAGAATCGGATAAGAATAAATCGGATTAGAATCGGATATGAATGCGATCCTGCAAGGGGGAGTGGTCCGGAGAGCTGGAAGAAGGTTAGGATTCACTTTGTATATAAAGGGAAGGGTTAGGATAGAGGTAGGATTGAGAACTTTAGGCCGGTGGCCATTACGAGTGCAGTTTATAAGGTGTTTTGCAAATTCTTAAGAGTAGGTTGCGGACAGATCTTGAGAGGACAGGGGAGCTGAGGTTGAGGACAATGTTTTTGTAGTGACTCAGGCGATTGAGGTTGCGAGGAAGGAAAGGAGAAGCTTGGGTGGCTTTTCTGGATATCGTCAAGACTTATGATAGGGTTAGATGGGGGACGCTGTGGAGGGAGCTTCGGATTTTAGGAGTGGAGGAGGGATTTGTCAGTCTTCTTGAGACGATTTACGAGGAGGGAATGTATGTGGCCTCATGGGGAGGGGTACAGTCTGACTGGGTTGTCAGTAAGAGGAGGTTAAGGCAGGGGTCCCCGATGCTGCCTTTGCTTTTCCTGTTTTTTTTAGAGGGATTGGAGAAGATGTTTATTGAGTCGGGTAGGGGTTTTCGTTGGGCGAAGGCCAGGGAGGAGGGAGTCTATACTGCAGTGTTGACGTTTGCGGATGACAATGGGGTACTGGAAGAGGGGAAGGAGGGGCTTGAGCAGCTGCTAAATGTCTGTGCGGAGTGGGGAGTGGATAGGAGGATGGAGTTCAGCAGTGAGAAATCTGGTTACATGATTTTCGGTAGAGGGGAAGACCAGTGGGCAGATGGAGGGGGAGGTGAAGAGGTCTTGAGGATGGGGAAGGTGCAGGTGAGGAGGGTGAAGGAGTACGAGTATCTGGGGGTGAGGTTGTGGGTGAAGCCGAACTACCTGGAGTTGATGGAAAAGAAGGTGAGGTGTAAAGCGGGAAGGGTCAAAGGCATGATTAAGAAAGTTGCTCTTTGGGATATAGGTATGAGATTGCTCGGGTGCTCTGAAAGGGGGTAGCTGTCCCGGGTGTGATGTTTGCTGGAGGAGTGTTGGTGTATGGTAGGGAGTGTTGGAGGTAGATGGAGCGCTTCCAAGGGGAGTTGGGGAGGTGGGCGTTGGGAGCTAATCGATTTACTGCTGGAGAGGTGGTGACCGGAGAAATGGGCTGGTCTGATTTTGAGTCGAGGGAGGTGGTGGTGAAGATTGAGTTTGATAGGAGGGTTAGGGAGATGGAGGAGGGTACCGTAGTGCGTACTGTGTATGTGACGAGATGGTGCAGTACAAAGTGGGTGGAGGCGACGAGGAGGCTGGAGAGAGGGGATTAAAGATGTGAAAGTGGAGAAATGGACTCGTGATATGGGAAGTCAACGACAATGAGGTATCGTGAGTAGAAAAGGAGAATGGGGTGGGAGAAATGGAAGAGATGTTGGAGCATGTGTTGATTGAGTGCCGGGGATTGGAGGACCTCAGAGTTTCGATGAATGGAGGGGGAGGAGGCTGTAAGATGGCTCCTTGGGTAGAGGGAGGAGGGGAAAGGAGTGAGGGGGGAAGAGGGTGCTCTTGGGGTGGTGGAATAGGAGGGGTGGGGGTGTGGGTTGAGGTTGTTTTGGTTGGTTTGCAGTTGACGGGAGGGCATTGCAGCTTTGGCCGCGCTCTGTTACAAAAGGGAAGCTCATAGCATCATCATCATCATCATCATCATCATCATCATCATCATCATCATCATCACATAAGAATCGGAAGGGTAAGGAATGGGTGAGTGGGTTGCGGTTGTTTTGGTTGGTTCGCAGTGGAGGAGAGGGCATAGCGGATTTGGCCAGCACTCTGTCTCAAAAAGGAAGCCCTTAGCATCATCATCACATTCCTGATCTCAAGAAAATGATGTTTTTCAATTTTTCTTATTTTTCCAAATTACATGTCTTGCTTGCTATGCCGTGCTCGCTGTGGCTAAACATGTAACATCAGAACCCCGCAACCAAACATTTTTCGGGCCAACCAAAACCTGGCCGGCCAAATGCGTGAATGGAATGAAATGGAATGACCGGTTAAAAAAAAAACTATTGGCATCCGGTCCTACCTATGACGAATTTGGAGAAAAAACAATGTGACCACCACTAGTGGTCCGTGGGCTAAGATTTTTTTTTACACAGACATTCCAGATGCGAAACGTCACGACGGATCTTATCTGCCAGATCACGTTTTTTGGCTGAAGAAGTTTTGGCGAGACAAGTTTTTGATGGTGATGATGCTATGTTGGAACAGAGTGCACGCCAATGCCACAATGCCCTCCCCTTCAACGCATACTAACCACATCAACTCCAAACCGACTTCCCCCAATCCTTTCCCCTCCTATTCCACCACCCTAAGAGCACCCTCTTTCCTCATTCCACTCATCTCCTCTCATCCCTTCACCCAAGGAGCCATCTTACAGGCTCCTGCCCCACCCTCTTCATTCATCTCGTTCCTTGAGGTCCACCAAACTCCAGCACCCTATCAACACATGCTCCAACGTCTCTTCCACCTCCCCGCGTACTCCACATGTCATATCCCCATCTTCCCCACCAGCCCTCCACTCCAAATCCCTGGTATCCAGTAAGCCCCCCCCTCGCCCTAAAGAATAGGACACTCCCCAACCCCCAGATACCATTTCTCCCACCCCATCCTCATTTTCTCCTCTTGATAAGTCGCTGCCATCGACTTCCGTCCCATATCTCGAATCCATCTCTCCATCTCCATATCTTTAATCCCCTACCTCCATTCCTTTCTACCCCATTCCCCCCTCTCCCCCAAACAAACTTCCCAGCCAGCCTCCTCATTGCCTCAACTCACTTCTTACTGCACCACCCAGTCACATACTCATACACAATAGAGGGGATTGAACCCTCCACCAAATCCAAACCCTAAGCCTCCTATCAAATCCAATCTTCGCCACCGCTTCCCTCTAATCAAAACATGACCAGTCCATTTCCCCGGTCCCCACCTCTCCAGCTGTAAACCGATTAGCTTCTAACTCCCACCTCCCCAACTACCCTTGGAAGCATTCCATCTGTCTCCAGCACTCCCTACTATACACCAACACACCCCCAGCAAACATCACTCGCGGTATAGCCACCTCCTTCTAGAGCACCCAAGCAATCTCATACCTTTTATTTCCCAAAGAGCAACGTTCTTAATCTTGCCCTTGTTCCTTCCCGCTTTACACCTCACCTTCTTGTCCATCATCTCCAGATAGTTCAGCTTCACACACAACCTCACCCCCAGATACTCATATTCCTTCACCCTCCTCACCAGCACCTTCCCTATATTCAAGGCTCCTCAACACCCCCCCCATCAACCCACTGATCTTCCCTCCTTCCAAAAACCATGTATCCCAATTTCTCACTGCTAAACGCCATCCTCCTTTTCACTCTCCACTCCGAACACACTTCCAACAGCTGTTCAAGCCCCTTCTTCTCCTCTTCCAGCACCCCCAAAATCATCCGTAATCATCAACACCGGTGTACGAACTCCCTCCTCCCCCTCCCTTTCCCCATCGAAAATCCCTACCCGACTCAATCAGCTTCTTCTCCAATCCTTTCCAGAAATAACAATGGGGCCAGCTGGCACCCCTGCCTTAACCACCTTTTATTAACAACCCAGTCAGACTCGCCCCTTCCCACGAGGCCACATACTTCCCCCCCTCATAAATCCTCTGGAGAGACTAGGAAATCCTTCCTTCACTCCCAAATTCCGAAGCTCCTTCCACAGCATCCACCACTAGCGCAATGTATACAATTTTTGTGAAAACCCTATGACCAGGCTTCAGAAGGATATGGGAGAGGAGTGGGTGAGGTTCATAATGGGTCTTGGAGGATGATTTCTTTGTTATTATACAGGAAATTGAAGTTGCAATAAGGGAGGGGAGTAGATTGTGGGTGGCATTTTTAGACATGGCCAAGGCTTACGATGGGGTATCTCTGGGAGTATCTCTGGAGGGTGTAATAGGTATGGGAGTTAGAGAGGGGTTCACAAGACTACTTCTGAGACTTTACGAGCGGAGGAGATATAAGGTTGTCTGCAGTCTGGATCTTGGTGGAGTCGGAGTGGGTGGGCAGTAGAAGGGGGTCTTAGCTCTTAGATAGGGTGCCCGCTCTAGCCTTTGCTCTTCCTGGTGTACCTCTGGGGCTCGGAGAGGGTAAGTGTGGATATGGGGTTGGATTTTCAATGAGGAAGGGGCAGGGATTGAAGGAAAGAAGGTTTAGGACTCCAGTGTTGACTTCTGCGGATGAGATTGGGGTCCTCGAGGGGCTGGAGGTTTTTTGGGGTGTCTGTGTGAATAGGGCACTGCGATGAAGGTGGTTTTTAATGGGGCTAAGTCGGCGGAGGGGGTTACATGAGGTTCGGGCGTGGACATGGGCTTTGGAATGGAGTTGAAAGGGATTTGAGTGAGGTTCAGCAATGTTTGGGTTGGGAGTGTGAGGGAGAACAATTACTTTGGGGTAAGATTATGTGCTAAGGGGAATTACCCAGAGCAGGTGGGGAAGGTGAGGAGCAAAGTGTGTGTTGGGGGGGGGGGTTAAACGCATGATAAAAAAGTGGCATTGTGGGGATATAATCGTTACAAACTAACAAGGATTTGTGGAAGGTGGTTTCGGGGGAGTTCTATGCGAAGGAGGATTGAAATCGGGTGGAAAGTTTTCAGGATGAATTAGGTAGGTGGGTGTTGGGCGTGAATCGATTTATGGCAAGTGAGGTGTTGAGAGGAAGATGGACTGGTGGTGCTTTGAGACAAGCGAGGCGGTGGCTAAGGTTGGATTTGACAGGAGTATGAGGGCTTGCCTGAGGAGTCCTTGGTTTGTAGGATGTACGAGTGTGGTAAGAGGTGGGTGGAGGACTCGAAGATGGTGGGGAAATATATTCGGGAGAGGATGGGAGCACAGAAAGGGTGGAGTTGGAGGAAGGGTATTCAGGCGGTGGATAAGAAAAGGGGTTACATGGTGTGGTTGGGAAATGTCAGGGAATTTTAACCCCTCCCCTGCCACTAGTACCATATTGTTTGTCTCTACATTACGCAGGGAGCTTATTTTAGAACTTGGTATATTTTAATTTGTGAAAAATAAACAATTGTACATTAAGAGTTGTAGTTGGACTACAACAAACACTCCACGTGTTCATTATCCTGTGTTGGCTTGTCTTGGCCAGAGTTTAAATTTTGAATTTGAATTTATTCCTACTGACCATATTGAACCTACACGTTATTCGCTCATTCTACAACTTAACCTAACCCGGCCAGAGTTAGCTCTGGGTTGTAACAATGCTTGAAGTAGATCTCGTCTCAGTTCTTGTATCCGGTAACGAAGCTCTGTCGTCGGTCCTTGCAACAATGTTCCCCTTTCTATGTAATTGTTTCTGCGCTCTAGTCTCGTTGTTGCTCTCCGCTTTTTTTTCCGCTCCAAACTCCCAAACAGTGAGGTTGTTTTTTTTTTTTGTAACATATCTTGTTCCCTCTGTTTTCTAGGCTATAATCTGAAAAACGCAAAACACCAAGTGAAATAATATAGTTACACCTAGCAGTGGGAACGTAAACAGCATCATCCAATGTAAGAGATATGGAAAGATTTCCCGTTTACATTTAAACTCTTAACTACCACAGTCCCTACTTTATTACCTGTTACAAACGTGTCAGCAACAGCTAAGCCTATCTGTATTTGTAGACAATTGCTTAACCTAACTACAGACTTAGATTTAACATTTACCAAATGGCAATCTGCTCCAGTATCTAAATGATAAACAGAGCTGTTGAGTCAATTGCAGACTACCACTCGAGGTAACACTAAAACCACAAGCTTCATCACTCGCTCCACCTTGTGACTTTGGCTGCTGGAGAGTTTCATCATTTCGATTACCAAATGAACGGCCCCGACTGTGATTCGGTCGAGGGCGCTGTTGGGGAGCTGGGTCAGTTAGGTTAGACTGATGACCCTGTACTACTTTGTTGCTGCACAGGGACCTTGAATGTCCGTAGCCACAACAGGATTTGCAACGCGTGCCTACACATTGTTGACGTGGGATACGGTCACACTGGGAAAATTTGCGATCAAAATCCTCACAGGACCAGCACCCAGAAGGCCCAAGCTTTACCATTTCCTTTGTCACTATACAAGACGGGCAAAGGTGCATTACATAAGGGGAAGCATATGGGTAGTGAGAGGAATACGTAGGGGAACATTAGCTTGTTGCATCTGTTCTATAGTAAATTGCCTATGTGATAAACTGTTCTGCACCCAAGATCAATCGTCAAAGCAGGCTGTTGATATAACATTTCGCAAGTTACCTCAAATGACTGGTGATCCAAACCATCCAATATCACCATACATACCTCTCGCTCTTTCACCTGTTTACTTGCTGCAGTGCATGAATGAAGGCCTTTTACCCTTGTAATATAAGACGGTATAGTCTCATTGAGCCCAATTTTCACCTTGTTAAACTGCCTATACAAGAACTTGGTGTAATTGCGGTGGTGCCTACCATAACGATTTCATGAGGACTTCACACCCTGGAATTGGAAGAGTATCTCGGGAGAAATAGTTTGGTACAAAAAGCAAACACAGGCCCTATTTTTTTTATTATAGTCAGCAATTATATTGGACAAAGCCCCAGGCCCAGGCCCAGGCCCAGGCAGAGGATCATCTAAGACGGTTCCCCAACCATGCTTAATTTTAAAGCCCAGCACGCGGATTGCCCAAGTTTGGTAGTTGTGCTCCGTCAGTATCTCTACACCTTAATAACTAGCGGAAGCTGGCGGAGCTGGGGGATAGGTACACGGCGGCGTAACCACCATATGCCATCGTAGTGCCATCGTGGCCACCATCGTGGCACACCATCGTGGCACACCATCGTGCCATCGTGGTGTGCCTCTATGCTATAGCAATCTACATCATTAAGGACGTATGATGTGCGTGTGTGTGTGTTTGTACCTCTACACCTCTGGAACCAAAGATTGGAGTAGGACCAAACGAAAGATAATTAAATTGCGCTCAGTATAGGCTATTTTCATCGCTGTAACTTGATATTATGATCCTCAAATACGCAAAAAAAACCTGAAAAAGTAACGTCAAAGTTTATTTTTTAAACCCTCTTGATGTTTGTTCATGACGTCATAGTTTGTTCATGTAAGCCTCCTCGAGCGAAGCAAAATGATCTGGAAAAGGATGCACGGAAAAAAATAATCTAAAAGGACAACGTATTTTACAACACACCATATATAGATCTTAAAATTGGTTATAATAAATAATAATAATAATAATAATAATAATAATAATAATAATAATGTTTATTTCCCAAGAAAAGGAAAACAGAGACCAACAGGGCAGATGTAGCCACTAACACTGGTTCTGCAAAATTAAACAAGATAAGATAATACAAGCAAAATAATACCAACAAAATGATTAAGTACAAATAAATGTAAGACAAAGTACTAGTTAGGAACACTAAAGTACAAACAAAAATGGAATGACACTCGCATAAACTAAACGCAGACTCGGGAATCTAACTAAAAAACAGTAGAAATAATAAATAACACCCACTAAATCTTAAAATCGATGCAAAAATCTGCTAATGTTGCAGTCAGCAAGTCTTCTCCGGAATGACTGCAATGACGGTGCCGAGACAACGGCCTCTGGAAGCGCATTCCAACAGTTGACCACACGGAAGGAAAAGAAGTGGGACCGGCAGTTCAATTTTGCCGTACGGCCCAAAAGTTTAAAAGTGTGGCCTCGAGTGCGTGAAGAATGGCAGACATCAAAAAGACCAACAAGATTTCCCCCGTCCAACCTGTGCTGCGCAGAGTAAACAAGGCACATGTCGCAAACAAGGCGTCGGTACTCAAGGGATTCCAAGTTTAGGATCTTTAGTCGGGTAGGATAGTCCAAGCTCTTTAGGCCAGGGATGCACTTAGTAAAACTGCGCTGCACAGACTCGACCCAGTCGATGTCAAGTTAAGAGGAGGGCGACCAAACAGGAGAGGCAAACTCCAGGATCGGCCTGACATAAACCTTAAAAGGCCCAAAGAAGCGTGGAGCGATCCCCAGACCGAAACGATCTACGGATTGCAGCTGCTCGGAGTCTTGCTGTCTTGACAATAAAATGACAATGTGAAGAAGATTTTAGGCTTTCAGAGATCCAAACCCCAAAGTCTTTCACGCAGTCCTTAACAGGAATGAGATTTCCATTTAGGAAATAATCATGGTGCAGGTTATGGTGCCCAACATGAAGGACAGTAGATTTGCCTGGGGCAGTTGGAAGCCTCCAATCCTTTGACCAAGCCTGCAATTCACCCACTGCCCCCTGAAGGGAGTGAGCAGACTCCAGGTCTACCACCTGAGCCCGCAATTTAACATCATCAGCAAATTTATCCATGGGGACGTCGGCAAAAGAAACCGTTAGATCGTTTAAAAAAGTCAGTTTTGTATTAACTGACTTGATGCGTGGAAAAATCAAAACAATAGATTTGGTTTTAAAACTGTGTCAAACATTCGTGTTTCTGAAGCATGGAGGTGCGTGGATTGAACGAGCAAAGCGAGCGATTTCCACATAAACTAAACTTTTCAATGTGTGTTTTGCTTTGCTCTATCAATCTTTCATCTCCCACCTACGTAAGGGATTACTTCTGGAGAAGATAGATATTCCATAGATTTTCCTGGCAAAAGTCAAACCTATTACTGATCTTGCTTGGCTTTATTTCAGATCAGTCAGCTTTGATAATGAAGCATATTATCATGGGGAATGGGAACCAGTTTTTTTGGTGGGGGGGGGGGGGGGGGGGGGACAAGTTTTGAATATATTATTTGGGTAGGAGAAACAAAATAAGCCCAAATCTTAAAATCTGCCCGTTGCATGAGTAGTAAGGAGAAGCATTCTACTGGTGTAGCTACTTTCATTTTTTTGTTTCTGTACTGTCATATTTGTTAACATAACTTGAATAAATAAACATGTTGTAACGTTGGTTCATTTCAGAAATATGCCATAACTTGTTTGGCGATATCTACTTCTAATTTGCCACGTTTCTTCTTTTCAGTTAATTTTGTAGAATTTCTTGGGAGAATGCACTTAATATTTGTCTACGGTACCCTTAAAAGAGGGGAACCCAACACACATGTTATGGAGAAGCCTACTGGAGTAGCAATATTTCGAGGCAAAGGTCGAACGTGTGACAAGTGGCCATTAGTAATTGCTTCCAAGTACAACATTCCTTACCTACTTTTCTGTAAAGGCACAGGGCATGTAAGTATTCCAGTGCAATGGTTTTCCAAATGTAAAGATAACACTGCTTGCCAAATTCAGTTGCAATTCATGGCTGCATTAATACATGTATACCCAAGCGATCAATTAGGATTTGCCTTTAGCTTATCTTTGAGGAAGACAACTTCAATTGTGACTGCAAGAAATAGTCCGAACCAGTATGGATTACGAGTAGCATAGAATCATTCGTGGCCGAAGTCGTTCACTTTTAACATTGTATTATCCACAACGCACCAGTTGTTGGAAGTAACTAGGACAAAGCGTGAGAGAATGGCTTTAACGATTTTTAGCTTGAATTGTAAAATAAAGTTGAGAAGGATGGTGTGATATGGCTGCTGGTTTCACAAAAGATCATGATGGCATAAAGGAAAAGGGTTCAGGAGTCATATCTGTTCTCAGTTGAGTGCCAGAAGGTTTACAGATGACAAAGTCTAAGAGTCAATTTAGAGACACTTTATGAAAGCGTTAATAATCCAGGGTAATTTAGTGCCACCAAAGTTATAGGGATTAATATTGAAATTTGGTTGGCTGGTCATATCCCGTACATATAGGTAAACATAAACATGTACAACAAGGGAACCCACAGTACACCGAGATAAATCTTCTGAGTATACCGATCTGAAAATCTATTAAATGTGTTTGCCAACTGAACAGTTATTATAATCGTCCACACTACTACAACACTCACAGCATTTCACCAAGGGTTAAGTGGTCATCAGACAGGAACCCCTTCTAAAGTGGCTTAAGATTGGTTGTCATGTACAGAGAGCTCCACCTTCATTAATTCATATCCTAGGATATAAGAATTACCTTGAGGTATTGGAGGAGAGACAGGTTTTAATTAATTCTAGATGGCTCGGTTCGGACTCAAGGTTTATTACTTTAGTGCTGTCCTTGACAGATTTTACCGTGGTAGTTAAAGCTTGTTGCTGAATAACGTATGAAGCTGTACTATATTAATGAGTTGATTTCCACAAATGCATTTCAGCGATATTAAGATGTAAGTACAGTATTATAAAACTTGTGAGTGAAGGCTATATGTCCTTAAGTTGGCAAAGAGTTCAGACAGGAAGTTCTTGCCCTTCAGTTGATTTGTCCAGAATTAATAATCACTGTAAGGGTTAATAGAAACTAGCTACTTCCTCCTTTCAAGGCTAGCAACTTGGGTTTGTGTGATTTTATAATTCAAGCAGTATTTGGCTTATAGTCTTAATTATGTATACGGTTATGATTAATGAATATATGTGCATAATACTCTACAACAAACCCTTTACACAGCCTCAAACAGACAAGGAACTTTTGGGTCCAATTAATCGAGGCAATAAATTCTACTAAAACAGAAGAAAAGAAAGGGGATGCAGGATGCTTATATTTCGGCATCATGGAACCTTTATCGAAGCACTATAAACTATAGTTAAACTAGGATCTAAACACACACAATATAGAATAGGGATAATTCTTAGAGCAACCAATATTAATACCTGCATGGAGATTTGTGAAGCATACACTATGTTACAATATAGCCAAAACTATAGGTTTGTACCTCCACCTTTACATGTGTATACTCTGTTAGCCAGAGAATTTTTTTTTAGCCCAGAAAAACCAGCATCTGTGTAATGCATTTTCACTTTCACACACTCGAGCAGTGCCCTTAAGAAAAGTTATTAAAAGTGTGTCACTGGACTTCAGCAGGTGCATCTCGAATCTAGGACCTTCAGATGAGACGAACATCATGCTAAGGTGAAAGGTGGTGGTTATTTACTAATGGCTATGAAAGTGTTTGTAAGTAGTGAAGTTGAATGCTTTGAAAAGATACGATGGGCTCTTGATCTACTGCAACCATGAAAAGAATGACAAGGACACATGAAAGGTGTGTTTTATATATTTCCACGGGTGGGTGGGGGGGGGGTTGACGGGGTTAAAAATCTGGTTAATGTTTTTAAGACCCCAATGAGTGTTCAATAACCGAAAATCAACTGGCATACTGAAGAATGTCAAAATCCCCATATTTATCCGAAATAAAACTTTACGACAGAAATCATTTGAAACAAAATAGGAAGGGAAAGGAGGCACATCATCAGTTTGACAGCAAGTTATGATAAATTACACATCTTTTTTAATATATCAGGGTTATGATTATCCACTCCAAAGCAAAATTGGTAGAAGCTTCTAAGTTTCCAAAAATGGTCAAATGGTTAGCCTTTGAAAGTAGTGACATCATTCAACCAGGGAAACGCCGCCAAAGTTAATTCTATTAGCCAGCAAACTTGACACATTGCCTTCTTCTTTATTTCTTTGCCTGACTAATTTCTTAGACTGCTAGAATATTTCTAAACCATCCCTTGGCAAACACTTACATTTCACCGTTGGTGTATAGAGCCTAACAGCGCCACTTCTAAATGTGCGTCCCGCCACCACGAAAGTCTTACGGCATCTGTCTGGAGAGGCCTGGCAACCCGCCGCCTCACAGTATGTGTCAAGATGCCACACTTGCTATTCGCTTCTCGTTTTGTACGCAAGCCTACTAACATCCGGAATGCTGCTGAAGCGCGGACTTGCAGACTTGGAGCCTAATCAGAAATGTCCTTGCATTTGCAAGATGAGTACCCATTGGCTTGGTGAAGTTCCTTTGACTCTTTCCGATTAATTCTCTCTCTCGCTCTTAAGCAAGCTTAAAGGTCAGGAACTCACGTTTTCCCGCTCTCCAGATGAGCGGTGCTCTCTTCTTCATTGGCAGAGAGAAAGGTGCTTTCTTGACTTCTGATTGGTTAAGAAAAGATCTTCTCAGTCTGCCAGCCAAGTGAGCACAACGAGAGTCTTACATTACAACTTGGCGTCTATACAAAGATATATTGGAAAAATTTACAGCGATTTACGAGGCGAAAACTGACATGTAAATATACCAAATGAACCCTGAGGTTACAGGATAACCAGCCACGCTCATCATTAGAAGAAATAAACATTGTTTAAAGGGAAAATATTTCTTTAAAAATATCAACGCAACCTGTAACGATGTCAGTTACTTAGTCCTGAACAGCGCTACAATTGAGATATTTAGTGGACTATTAACAGAATATAAAATCCATACACTGTTTCTAAAAACCATACAGAAGATTTGTGTAAGATTAAATATACTTAAAAGCAAAGGCCATTGCTCTTGAACTTCAATCAAAATATACGAAGGCCACGTAACCATCACTACCGGATACATAGTGTATACTTTTGTTGTGCCAGGATTCACATAATATTTAAAACCATGCATTAGTAATATTTAGTACATAAAAATTCTTCCAACTTGAGCAGAACATTACTGAACACAATCTAATAACTAGAGTTTACCACGAACTAGCAACACAAATGGAGCTTGCTATTTCGTATCCATTTACTTAGACCGAAGATAAA
>JAHWFP010217829.1:0-14037 GCA_023313725.1 Lithobius niger | reverse complement strand
GCCTGCCCATTCTTCGTGCATGAAAATTTTAATGCAGCACCCTTTAACGGTTCAACGGGCTTTGACGTAGCTCTTTATGTTAATAGGAAATCGTCACACAGTGAAACGAGTTGCAATCGTACATCGAGTCTTTACTTTTTGATGCCGAGGATCATCAGAATGAATTAAACTTACCAGGTTTTAATCTAACACAAAATAATGCCAAAAAGAAGTCTCAATTCTACAGAGCGAGAGCGAGCGATTTTGACACATGCCTCGCGAAGTCAGAAACCAACAGCCACAAAATTTGCATTTTTGAAAGTGCTAACAAGAGTCTGATTACTCAAAACGGTTCCAAAGGAGACCTTACAAACATACAATACCCACTTGAGCTCCGCTAGGCCTGGAATTATAATGAAATGTAATATTCGTGCATCTAAAGTGGCAACCGATGCATAGTATTTGTCACATAGGCAAAGATGGTGGTGAACAATGGGTATGTCACCCCAATCACCACAAACTAGAAACCTTGAAACTAGCGATTTGCTTTCACACATGGTCTAGGTCATGTTGACCTAACGAAAATACATTTTATATTTGTGCAAGATATTTTCATCATATGTGTTGAAATATTCTTTCGTTGCGAAAAGTTGAACTTTTGATGTGCAGTTTGCGCCACCAAAAAAGTAATGTTGGAAGGTCCAACATGGCCGTCATAAACAGTTGATTTCATGAAGTCATTAGTCTAGTGCATTGCTCTCAAAATCTGGAAATAAACAAACGAAACACTTTCACTTTTGTAGAGTCTATATTACAGCCTAAGAAAGGTTTTAAACATAAATAAAGGCATCTAGAATGTGCCAGCCACGATTGTGGTTGATGAGACATTTTTTGAAACTCTGAAGGTTTGATTTAGTTCTTTACCAGAGCCCAATTCTTGACTAACACACAGTCGTCCACTAGGTATTACGAACTGGTTTTATAGTAATACTGTATTAGTGTTTAAGTGTTACAGATTTTATGAAAAATCATGAAAATTAGAAGGCGAAAAAGTTTTACGCTTGAAAATGAAAATAATTGTAAAAAGAAATTAATAGAATTTATAATATATTTTTTATAAAAATAAAACATAATTCTTCTTCTACGCAACTTGTGGGGAGAAGACAAGACAAGAATGCTATATATGCATATATTTATAGAAAACAGGATACACTATAAAATAAAGAAAAAAAAATTAGAAATAAAGATCATTTTAAATGATGACCTAAAATCATTCGAAGTCAGTTACTTAAAAGTGCGTACATTATGTTTTGGGGGGTTTTCAGTATAAAGAAAGACGTAAACGGGGGAAACAAAACATTGTCGACATATCTAAATTCACCCATCTTTAGACGGGCTGGCTTCTAGCATAAATAATAAAGAATAATCAAACTTAATAAAACAGTACAGGAAGGATATATACACATAGAAAACAAAATTTAACACCGGATCACACGAGGTTACAAAAAGATAAATGGAAATATGGAGATGAAAACACATATTTGCAAGATATGTATTACAAATGCCAGTCCAGCATGCAAACCATCACACATGTAGCATATGCCGGCCACGATTGTGGTTGATGAGACATTTTTTGAAATTCTGAAGGTTTGTATTTAGTTCTTTATCAAAGCCCAATTCTTGACTAACACACAGTCGTCCATCGGGTATTTATAAGGCTGTGCTGTCTTATCATAGAGCACCTGCCTTTTTTGTACGGCCTTCACATTTTGCTGTTGAATGATCTTGTGCACTGCTTGTAATTTAGTTTCTAGTCTCAGAACACAATCATCTACATCGTAAATTGTTCTCACTGGTTGAAAGACCAATGCTGCCGGAATTCTGAAAATATACGTCCTGTGTGCAAATAATGGGGAACCAATTAGCATACTTGCAGGGCCCCCACATCAAAGTTAGAGGCCTGGGACTAACTGCAACAGCGGGCTGTCCTCCCCTGACTGAAATCGTAAAACGGTTACACTATGTTATAATATTCGTCGGCCACAATTGTGCTTAACGGGTCAGTTCATTCATTAATCCGGGCTGCTTACGTTTGATGGTTTCCCTGCCTAACAAGCTGTTAGGCTTGCACTACAGTGCTCCTGCTCCGTGCTCGTTGCTGTTAGATTGGAGTTGTTGTTTGTTGGGAGTATAAAAAAAAGTTCACAATACGCACAAATCGAATACATTACTCATAGTCATCACAACTCACAATCGTGAAAAGAAATTTTAGGCTGTGCGGGCCCCTTGAGTGACCGGGCCCGGGTACAGTGGGTCCACCTAACCCCCCCGTTGTGGGGGCCCTGCATACTTGTATGTGGAAGAGAAATATTTGATATGCAATGGAAGATACTCGTTCCACTGGAGCATACTTTTGGCAAGTTAAACAAATACCACCTGTTTCAACCAATACGGAATAACAACAAGCTGCATAGTAGGCCACAAGCTGCATAGATTACCACCCGTGTAAACTAAGTGTCTTATGTAGACCGTTATGACTGTCAGTAAGTGCACTGTGGTAATCACAAATACAATGTAACACCAAAGATTTTGGAATACATATTTGAGCTGTATTTTCTGGTCTGCCACTCTGAGAGTTTGGCAACCGAATACGATATAGAATATCATAATCAGCTTTGAAATATACATTACACTTGCTATGAACAACAATAATATCACCGTGTAACTGATCTCTAGGCTGTGGCAAAATGTTACTGAAGAACTCATCGATTTGCTATTCCGCTGTTAAATAGGCTGTTAGTCTAGGTAGGGTATTGACTACCAAGAAAATACACATGACTCTCTACTCTCGATACAGCATCTGGAAGTGTAAGTTGGCTACCGGGCGTATGCTGTACTCCAAAGTCAAATTCACCTTTTTATAGTAATACTCATTCCAATTTAGGGGAGGGAGTTGTTGCACAGTACAGATAACAAATTGCCAAATGATCAGTGATCAATTGGAAAGGCTTTCCGAGTAAATATATTCGGAATGCGTGATGCCATAGATAACAGTGAGGGCTTTTCTTTTCACTATAATAGTTTTTTTATGATCTGTTAGGGGACATGAAGTGCAACCTAAGGGTAGGTTATTACGCCATTATCTTGAGTCAAGCACTCTTCGAGCACTATCCGTAATGAGATAGAAAGACTTTAAAGAAATCTGGGTTTTAATCCATGCTGTGTACTAAAGCTGCTCAGAGCTCTTTGAAAGCTTCTTCTACTTCTTTGTCGCAGGGAAACTTGCTGGATTTCCGTGTAAGTTTTGTCCGAGGATAGAAATTCTAGTAAAATCTTTCACACGTCTTCTGATAAACTTAGCCATGCGCAAGAATTGACGCACTTGACATGATGTTTTGGGCCATGGAAAGTTCTCCATAACTATAGTCTTCTGTGTGTCTGGTCGAACTCCCTTTTCATCAATACTGAAGCCTAAAAACTTCACTTACTTGCGTGCAAACAAGCATTTTGTGGCTGAAAGCTTCATATCCGAGTTGGTGACCATATTACATGCTTTATCAACATGACTGATATGTCTATCAAATCTGGGCTGGAGAGAAGTATGTCGTCAAGATAAACAGAACAGTATACGCCAAGGATGTTGTTAAAAGGGACATTCCTCCAAGCGCCATTTTTCTCGATCCTCCACATCAAGTATGGCCTGAAAGGTCTATTTCCTTACCGTTAGTCAATACCTTGGTAAAAATCTGCTTTAAAAAGTGGCATCTAGGAAATTTTCTGTTAAATAATTGTTTACTTTATTTACGGCGTCTCGCAGTATATCATGCATTGTGCGCTTACAATAATCATGACATTTCATCTCTGTGTGTGCATGTACTAATTTGCTAATAATTACAATGAGATCAAAAATCTAAAACCGTAAACATTAAAGTTAATTATTCCAATAAATCGCCGAAGCAAAATTATAAGACACTAGCCTAGAATATCATAAATTGTGATGTTAAAATACGAGTATCATTCCGGTTTGTGACGACACGATTAATGCGTTCGTTCTGGTTCGTCTTTTAGGCACAATGCAAAATGAGGCAGTAGCTTCGTTCTTCGCTGCGAAGAACGAAGCTATCTTAGATGACTTTGGTTTTCTATATGCGCAGAAGGCAATCAGCACAAGTTGTTATAAGGCAGGCAGAAGGTTATAAGGCAGGCTGGGTGTCCCTTTAAGATCTGCTGGGCACAAAATTGGAAATGGGCGGGGCTAGTTAGCAATTTCACCTTTATATTTCTGAAATTCCATTAGGCATCCATTAGCACAAAACGCAGTTTTATGCATATATTTTTGTGCTAGTTGTACTGACAAAAGCAAAACTCTGCCCAGGTTGGAGATGCAGCCTCTCTGACAGCATTTGGTCTAGGGTTAAGTAGCCATCAGACAGGAAAGCACAGTGACATTGGCTTTTATTTTTGTTTCTCCTTTTAAAGTGGTTAAGATTGGTTGCCTTTTATGGTGAGCTTGACTTTCATTAGTTCGTACTCCTTTGATACAAAAATTCCCAAGCCATTAGCTGCTAAAAGGCTTTAAAATTAATTCTAGAAGGCTGAGATTGGGCTCAAGGTTTATTACTTTAAGTGCTGTCTGTGACAGATTTACAGTGATAGTGAAAGTGTTGCTGAATAACGTACGAGACTTTACTATACGAGTTGAGTTCAATAAATGTACGTCAGTGATATTAAGACATAAGTACAGTATAATAAATCTTGTGAGTTGTTAAAGAGCACATGGCATTTAGGTCTCGTCCTTTCGTTGATGTGTCCGGAATAAATAATCATTAAGGGTTAATATTAGCTAGGCTACCTCCTCCTTTCAAAGCTAGCTACATTGTTTTTTTGTGATTTAATAAATCGAGCAGTATTTGGCCTTTAGTCTTCAGGCTTGTAAATATTTTATATAATTGAAACTCCTGGTAGAATTTAATAGGCAAGTATAGGCTTAATTATGTATATATGAATAATTACTATATTTGCATTGCATAATAGCATACAGCAAACTATTGTAATATAGGATTACTCTCAACAATATCTAAGCATAATATGACCTACGAGAGGTGCGAGCACTTTATTGGAACACCTTCACACTCAGCTATTTTCTCTTTGTGAACAGAGCTAATATCGAAAGATCGGCAGCCGCCGTTTACAGTTGCTTATTGTGAACATCACGAAGAAATAAGAATAACACGATACCATCTTCGGGACTGTTACTCGATAGGATCAGCAAACGCATTGCAGCAGTAAAGAGGGGAGACAATCTCAACGGCATCGCCCAACATGTGAAACACCAGGAGCACCAAATTACATGGAATTCCACGACAGTTTTGGTTTCCTTCAATTCTTTCCAAGGAGGGCATCTAAGGACCCTTGAATCTCTGGCCATTCTTCGTTTCAAGGGCAAGAAGATTCCAGACATGAACCTGACTTGTGCCTCCCACGTGTCAATGGAACAATCAGTAGGTTCTGATGTTAAAGCCAAGCTTGACAAGCAGTGGGGCTTGAGTGCATAAATGTATATAGATTAGTGCTCTCACTGACGTGTCGTCTGCTCGAAAGTAGCCACAACCATGTAACGTTCATGTTTAAATTAGTGCTTCGTTGCATTCTGATGAAGGTGAACACCCTCAAGTTTTCTCCGAAAATTTAATGGGGAACTTTTGGTAGTTCTTGCTGAACTGGTGAAATTTCCTGAAGGTGGTATTATGTTATTCTTCTTGTTTCTTCGAGAGCTAATATACAATTCAACACAAAACACATATTAACAGGCTATTAACACAGGTTGCCACCACAGAAAATCTAAAAAATCTACCACAGCACCATATAGTGGCCATAATAACCATTACAGTTTGTTCCCAGGTGCACGAGGACGTACCAAATGTTGACCCAACGTTTATGGAAGCATGCGTCCTGTTTCTTTCTTCAGAGGAAATGATTTTGTGTATTCCTTCACCTGCTGCAAGCAAGCACTAGATAGCGTTTAGTAGTGCTAAACGGCACTGGATTCTGTAGACTTTCATTTGATAACAACCAGCATACCAAACGTTTTATGCGCCGAGCTTGAGTGTCTTTTCTAACAATACATAACATATTTTTTTAACCATTCATACCATACATCTCTTAAAAGAATTAATTAGAAAATACATAACCTCCCTCACCTCCTACTACTAAAAGGGGATCCAAGATAAATTATAACAGGGCTCATGCTTTATCCAACTGCAAGGAAAGGAAGCAACAATGCCACAAGCCATAACACAATTTCTCTGGCAAATTCATTCATGCTCAACAGATTGACAAGGTGGTTACCAGATAATTTCCACCAAGGGACTTGGGTACCTGTTTTATTTTTTGAAAGAATACCTGTTTTGATTATATTTTGTGCTGTATGAGCAAGTAACTTAGCATGCTTTAGAATGTTTAGGGTTGATCTAGATTCCTGTACGCTACGTATAAGCCATTACATCAATTATTATCCATACACACCAAGTTTGAGTGATTTCAAGGGCTATTGCCGATATTATACAATCAAGAGTGACAATTATATCAAAATTAGAAAACAAAACAAAGTCGTTAGATGCTTAAGGAAAGGTTTAACTGATCTGAAATCAAAACAGCAAAGGGACCCAAATAAACTTTCCTGTAAGGTTTCAGACACTGCAATGTTACTGTACTGTTTAGTCCACGTGAAACCTTACTGCTGTATTCAGATGTTTTTACCATTTTTACTTTTGCACACAATGGATCAGCTAATGATTGGTGCATTCTACTTGGCTAAATGACATCCCTAGAAATTGTTTAAAAAAAACTAATCGTCTTAGTGTGTTTCGCACACCCTGCATGTAATTCAGGGTTCGTGCGAGTCCTTCATGATAGTAATAATGAAATTCCATGCATGGAAAAGTGCTCTAATCTTGACAAATGATACATGTATCATCAGTAGGGTGATGAGAGGAAAGGATACGACGTGACTGAGGAACACTGAACAAATTTAGCCAATAGCCGAAATATGTTCTTTATTTGTCTGGTCATGAGAATCTTTGAAATTTGGTCTCTGGCTTTATTTGTAAACGTGTGTAATGGTTGGATACAGCAGTAGGATTTCACGTGGACTAAACAGTATAGCAACAGTGCAGTATCTAAAATCTTTCAGGAAAGTTTATTTGTGTCCCTTTGCTATTTTGGCTACGGATCAGTTAAACCTTACCTTAAGCATCAAACAAGTTTTTTTTTTTATTCTAATTCGTGCTGCTGTGGCGTACCATGCAGTTTAGATTAGCTTGTTTTAATATTTTGTATTTTTATCAATTTCGGTTTGCACAAACCAATATGGAAACAAATTCTTTAATCTTCAGTCTACGTCTCTTGCAGCTGGCGATTGCTGATTGGGATTGTTGCATAATAACAATGTTTAAAACAATGTAAAACAATCAATCAGGTCATTTAGAGCTCCCTAACCCCTGAACCTCTTGACTAATAAGAAAAGGCCTTATGGAAAGAATACATCTACAGAGCAATACCTGTAAAAGGAGCTAAGAACTAGCTTTATAGGAGAAATAGTTTGATTTGTAGAGAGCATATCAGAAACATGTCGTACCAACAAGAACAAGCTAAAATGAAAATCACGATTCCAGCTCAAGTTCAGATCTCCAATGTGAAAAATCATAAATTAAGAAAGGTTCAGACACATGTTCACCAAGTCCAAGTACAAAGCTTATATATACTAAATTTGAGTGGAAAATATTGAAAGACAGCAGAGAAATTAAGCCTCGAAATTTTGGCTTTAACATGGGAGGTCGAAGTCAAACCTTACAGTAAATGCTACTGCCTTTACTAATACTTTCCAGTGTGGCCTTCTGGATTTTTGGCATGGGCTCGACTAAGAAAGGTTGGATTGTTTTTGAACCCTCAACACCACCAGCTACGTATTACCTAGGCCATTAAGAAGAAAAAAAAACACCAGAAGGTATCTTCTAGATACATACTGACCGTGACATAATTACTTCTGTAGACTTTGCTAGGGCATAAAGATCTCTTCAACCAGTCGCCAAACAATTTCTTCCTCTCATCCAAAAGTGCTACTGTAGCAGACTGCTCAGTATTCTCAAGTCGCTGGTCGAGCATCCAGTCTTTAATGTGACCATGACAAATAAATACGATTTCTGAGAGCCGCCATTAAATCTACGGCTGGCTTTAAGAATGTACCATGACCACTTCAGAGAACTCATATCTGTCACCATTCGAACACACTTATGAGATCTGAACCTAGCTGTTACAGTTTCCAACGATCCACCTACAGCAAGGTTGCTTATTTATGCAACCGACAGTAAACTACACAAGAAAAGTTTATCTCCGCTGTCACAGATAACTTTCCTCTTGCATGTCACAAACTTGAGAAACTGTCTCCCAAGTACATTATCCTTGCCATCTCCTTTGTCTAGTTCAGGCAGACTCAACCGTGTTCTACCCTCAACCATCTTCCCCTCCCTACGTATAAATCATCAACCAGACATTGTATTAGCAAATGTTCACGTTAGCCATTTCTGTTACAACCTTTCCACCAGTCGATAGTTTACACCAGTTAGTTGTACACCAGTCGATAGTTCAAATGCATTAGTTACTAGAAAAGAAATTATGAATTCGTTCACACATGCCGTATGAAGGGACAAAATTAAACGCTAATCATGGTTATCAAAAATATAAGTAACAATTCAAAGTTTTACTGTTTACATCTCATTCTTCTCATTAAGCTTCTCGAAATGGTGTGGTCTCCCATTACTGCAGCGATAAAAGTTTACTATTATTTGTTTCAGAAAGTTGTTGGTGAATTGTATGAAGTTGACGAAACTCAACTGGCCACAATGGATGAATTTGAGGGCTACCCAACCTATTACGACCGAGAATTAATACCAGTAGAACTTATCGGAGAGCCATTAAATGGCCAAGCAACAGTGCAATCTTGGATTTACTTTCTTAAGGCATATAAGCCACAACTTCTACAGCTGCCATTCATAGAGGACTATTCTTCAAATAATAATGAACAGAATCTTCCCTACGTAACCAGGTACAGCAGAGTGGCAGTAGATGAGTACAATGTGTTGCACGACATTAAGGCTTAAATGCACTCTAAAACAAAGAAATAGCAGCTGCTGCTGTGCTTTGTACAAGAATATTTGGTCACTAACTATGTTGAACAGTCATTTCTTTTTTGTTGGTTTTAATTTAAAGAATAAATAAACAGGGCATGTCAACCTCATCCTTAATAATGCCCAAATCGCTTTCTCACAGGTCAGAAATAGGCTGACTGCTTATGTCAAACTTAAGTATTCGCATCGTTGTGAATTGTCACAAACCTTCCTGCAGAACTAGTACTACTGTCGACATACTATAGTACTAGATAATTTCACTGTTGGATCATTTCAAACTTTTCTTTAGCTCTGCTTAGAACCTAATTGTACAATAGTTCCATCACGGCTAAGCCGGTTGGAAAAGTGAGTAACAATTTCCGCAATAAGTTTTTACTTTGCTGAATGATTTGTTTATTTACTTACTTTGCTTACTAATGATTTGTATGACCCTGTCAGGCATTTTCAGTAAATAATCCTGCTTAAATGTTTGTTGGCAGGCATAGGGAACTTGGTCAGACCGTGTCTTTTAACTGAAACAAGCTTATACCTGATTTCAGCATACCGGTGTAAATTCCCATGTGGTAATAATCTTTGCAAATCGTTTTGAATCAGGTGTCTTGGGTCCAGTAACGAAGAAAACCGCAACATGAAAATGTGGGAACGTGTTCTTTATGGAGAAAAAGTGTCCTCAATAATGTTGATTTGTGTAACTAGTAACTTTTCATTTTGAATAAATGCGAAACCCCAGAAAATCGGGTATAATGAGGGGTCTAGCAGTGCTCTTGTTTTCACAGCATGTACTTGCATTGCCGGATGTACTACTCGGTTTGTCAAATAATGTGAACCGGTAAAACTGCTAGTTTTAGTACATAGATGGGGCTATTTTGCTCCCTTGGATTGTTAAACCAACCAGGCAACTGTAGTGATAGAAACCAGTTTTAATTTAGAATATTTGTCTAAACAAGTGGGCCTCGGTTTTCACTTCTACGGTGAAAAGGTTCTGCCCGTTAATGGCCATCCTGTATTTAAGAAAGTATTGCCAATATGGTTGCAATATTAAGTATCCTTGGCGTTTAGTGAATCTAATCAACCATCTCTTATCGACTATAACTTGACAAATCGATGGATTTAGCTGTCACAACTTATTCTGTAGAGAGAGAGAGAGAGAGAGAGGCATTTATTTAAATTTTAGTGAAATACAAAAGAAGACAATACACTGCACGTAAGACATGATAGTCTTTTCAAACCCAAATGGCAATTAAGCAAACAGTGACAAACGTAACATTTGGTTAAAAATTTCAAAAAAAAATAGCAAAGGGAATAACAAAATTAGAAAAAAACTTGAAAGGGCGATATTTACAAAACACACTAAGTTTAGAGAAAAAATATTTAAAAAAAATAAACTAAACAAACTAAAAGCATTAAGTAAAGACAAGTGTAAGCACAAAAAGGGAATTAAAGTAAGATGACAAGGACTAGAACGAAACAGGACAAGAGTGACAAAACGTGACAAGGGGACAGATAAAAAAAAGGGAACTGAACAAAATTAAGCAATGTCGATGGATGCTTTGGCGAGATAGTAATCACGAAGTTTTTTGTTGAAAGAAGTGAAGGTAACACTTAAAATCCTTTAAATTGCGTGTACTCCCAACTTGAGTACCACTGCGAATAACTGCAGTATACACCTACAAAATATAATTTTGGTACTTTGTGTATGTATCATAACGTTTGCAATAATGTAACGGTAATAATTTCATTTCTGATCAATAATTTCACTTTTGTTTGTTTCAGCGACGACATTACTGATCCCAGCGAAATATGAATGCCATTAGGTTAAATGAACTTTTAATCATTCAGGTATCTTGTGATAAAAAAAAAATGTGCAATTTAGTTTTCGATACTGCTGTTTACACCAAATTTTTTTATGCCACTATTAATATTAAAATATGCATTCCTACAAGTTCAATGTTCATAAAAGTTGTTAGTTACCTGAAAACTCCTTTTTGAATGTTGTTAGGTTATTAATCCCATTATGATGTATGCATTGTATATTAACTACCAAAAAATTGGTACCAAAATATCAAATTTATAAGAACAATTCCAGAAGACAAAGTAACCATCAGTCTTTATGATGTGCCCTTCCAAAAAAAAAAAAAAAATTAAAGCATAGTGGAGCGTCTAGGAGTATTTGACTTAAAGATGCACCAACAAGGTAGATTTTGAATGGAAAAGAACTAACCACAAGTTTGGTCATGGAACGCTCAGTCAAAATTTAGTTGGCCCAAAACTACACTACAGCGTCATCTGTAGTAATGTTGGGTGGTACCAGTGCGTTTCACAATCCAACATGGTCCAGAGTTTATAGACCAATTCCGTACCTCTCGTAATGCTACGAAAAGTGCCTCTGGAGTCACCATCTCAATACCACAATACAGACAATGGTATGTTTAATTAGTCATTTACCAAAAAAAAAAGAAAAAAAAGAAATGTGTACGTTTTTAAAGTGGCATTTTTAAAATACTTTCCATAATTCCGAAAATAGTATAAAGAAATTGAGCCGACAAGTCTTACATTTTCTATTCACATTTAAATCAAGACACACAGTAGTGTGTCGCTCGCCAAGATTAACGATAACATCCAGGCAAAAGACGACCACTAGACACGTTGTCTCTTTACAGCTAAGAGAGTTTAATCAGGAGGTTTTGGTCGCCTGACAACACAAAAGTCATTATTAGTGACACAGCATAACGTTTTCTTGTGGAAAAAAACGACGTGAATAACGTTGATATTTAGACACACGCTAGTGTGTCGCCGTCAAGTAATAGAAAACGTCAACATGAAATATGGGAACGTGTTCTTTATGGAGAAAAAGTGTCCTCAAAAACTTTGATTTGTGTTACTAGTAACTAATAACTAGTAACTAGTCCCGCAGGCTCCCATGTTAATTCTCATAGGGTATAAAGACATATCTACAGCTCATTAAGGAAAGTTGCCAGATAAATTTCGGCAGACAGGTAAAGCGTCATATGCGGAAGTGCCTTTTTCTAAAATGGGGGTTGCAGCTAGAAGCATGTGGCCCTGTAGTGGCTCGTAAGTTCAAAATTATTGTTGTAACCTTTGTTGGTATTGTTATCCAATAGTAGATTATAACATGTTAAGTGTTACACACTATACTTAATTGTCAGAATACATTTTTGTTGCAAATTGGTGGTTCGTTAAGAGACAGAGTACCTTTTATTGCAAAGGTTTGGTCGTTTGATCAAACTGAATTATCTGCTCCACGACGATAAAAGGGACGATTTGGCTGGAAAGAAGATCACGAAACAAAATGCAGATCGTCAGAAGAATCGCTTTATGTTTTCATAATAAACAACACACAAGTTCGACTCTTAATTTGTCGTGAAATAACAACCTAACATTATTTTTGAAGGGTATTATTAGTAACTATGATTTATAAAAAAAAAAAAGCGTCGTAAATTGCCATACACAAATAACTGAAAAGAAAACGTCGTTATCTTCAGGGAAATTTGTTTGTCTCTGTGTTAAACTCTTAACTTTGAGAGCTCATAACGCTGTCAAAAGTGAACATTTTACAACCAAATATGGAATCTAGCCTCGACTAGTCAAGGCCTGGCTACAATACAAATATATTCAAATTCGGCCCAGCCAAATCAGAGATCCAGAGAGGGGCCAAATAGACAACTACTCCTTGCTCTTCTTCTGGGGATGTACCTTTCGTCTGTCCTCTCTGCAGGTCAAACTACACCATCTAAAATCTTGGGAATAGGCTCAAATCATAGCTTCCTATGTGGGCATGTGTCTTTTCAAGGTTGTTTTAGTGTAACCGAAATAGTTATTTAGAAAAATGCGATCAAATTCTAACCTGAAACAATGTCATTTTGCTGATTCCCCTTACTGTAACCAAATTCTCCCAACAAACAATTAGGGAGCGTTCATAAATTATGTAACACTTTTTCTAGCAATTTAGACCCGGCCCCCCCCCCCTCTTAATATACATAACATTTTCTTACCCCCCACCAATTCTGTAGTTTGGATGAATTTGGATGAATTGTTTTTATAAGCTGTAAATGAGTGCCTAGGGTCGCAATGACCAGTCATTTTTTTAAAAAATGAGGTTGTAAACAGAAGTTAGAAAATAGTTTAGCTAAAAGAATTTAGTTAAAAATTAAAGGAAAATTAGTATCGTTACGTAACACTCCCCCCTCCCCCATCATAACAGATAGTAACACATTTGCTCAACCTTTTTTCCCTATTCAGGTAATTTGTGAAGGCTCCCTTATGTCGTGTAGACTACACCATAGATATTTCTGTTATATTCCTGAACAATGTTCGGATCTCTCACTAACCCTACTTGTTAAATCTTAATGCATATTGGTACTAAAGATAGCGTGCTGTACAGGAACATTTCCGAGCAGGAAAGGCACCTCACAGTTTTACTGTAGATACGAACCCTACACTATAGCGTGTATAATTCTAATGTTAGGTGTAGACAGGAATTATACCATCTCCAGAGTCTGCAACTGGGAAAAGTCCTATTTCTTTCAGATTTTACACGTAGACGAGCCAGCTATTAGTTGATATCAAATGAAACAATGAATATACCATCTGTAATGGGCGCCATCTTGAAATCGGGGCCATTTTGAAATGATTATACATACCATCAGGTTCCCTTCAAATTTAGAACACTAGCTGGACCCGTGCATGCTGCACGGTGATAGAATTTTGAAGGGACAATACTATCCCCTTCAATTTCTAATTTCACTTTCAATCGCTTTCTCTCCCGCCCCCCCCCTTCCCCCCGCCAACCGCACCCCTCTGAACCTCCTTTTGCAGTGTAGGGTCTGAATACCTCCACACCCTTCTCCCGGCT